>VZUI01093778.1:0-222111 GCA_013401135.1 Cettia cetti
CACACAGACAATACAGTTGCTATGCAACAGAGTGCCTGCCCTGCAGGGTGCTCCTGTTGCAGGGATCAAATCCCGTCCTGGCCCGCCCAGTCCTCCGGGGCAGATTCCACTGGGCAGATTTTATCCCCCACCCCATAGCTGCCCACAGGCTACCGATGTCCAAACCTGCCCCCCACACACACTTTTTTTTATTCACCGGGGATTTGTTCATAACACTAGGAAGACACAAAAATTCAATGATGTTGGGAAAAGCTTCACCTCCTGGTAGTGCCCCACAGCCTGTATCTCACAGGCAGCACAATAATACTGGAGTTTGCACCTACGCTGCTCTTCAGCAATCTGCTGCAGACTACTGCCGTTTCTCATTTCTTCCCCAAACAACGAATTTCAGAACACAAATTGTTTTTACAGGTGACTGGCTAGCCAGAAAAGTGCAAAAAGGCCAGAGCACAAGCCTGGCTGCAGCCTTGCTCTTCCCTACATTCTTCTCAGCTGGAGCCAGATGGGCCTTGCCTTTCTCAGAGGTGAGCAAAGACGGGAGGAAAACCATGAGTATCCCTGTCCCTGCTAAGCACCTGCAATAACACAAATGCATGCCAGTGAAAACAAGGCTACATGCAGGGTCCCTGTCAAACACAGGAGTGCCTACTGTCTCTGCTAAGAGCGAACTACTCAGATCACACACTTCCCACCACAGCATCCTTTGAGAAACACCTGCTTACAGTATAGCTTTGAATTGTTTTCTCCTTTTCCAGATCAGCAGCTAGAAACTCACCCATTTTCCATCTTTCAAAGTTTTCTTTTTCTGCAAAGAGAAGGCATTACCACCTATTCTTTAAACTAATTACTATCCCTTTTAGCTATAATTTCTCTTCGTGTAAAACATTTGTAAAAGGTCTGTTTTTCCCCATGCCCCTTTCTCTCTCTTCTGGCTCTTCATTATGACCATGCCTAATTGTGATGAGCTGTCCACCATTTACTCCACAGGATTGTATAGAGCTAATGTGCCTGCCAGTGATGCATTTACAATTGGAAGCAGTTAACTCTTTAGTCCTGCCTCCTTGTTCAAAACAATGGGCTGCATGAGGAACTAGCGCTTAGCCCCAATTAAAGATCTTTAAAAGTCTCCCTTTTAAGCCTGAGTACTCCAAATTGAGCATTTGTCAAAGGCCCAGTCACAGCTTCAAATGGAGAGAGGGAAATCCTACTGAGGAGAAGAATAGGACTATCCCATCAGTTAGGGTGAAAGTTCTTCACAATCAGCGTCTTAACTGTGTAATCAGTATGGGATCTGTTAGGTCTGCCTTATCCATACAAACCTGCTGATCTCTACCAGGGTTGCCATCAAACAATGACTTTGCTGATATTTGTAATTTCAACTTTTTTTTTCCTGAAATGAGTCCTTCTAACTCTCAGCTGCTGAAAGATAGGGGGAAAACTTCTTTTCTTTGTTTTGGGTAAGGATATGAATATGAAAGAAGCTCTTCTGCCTATATTAGGAATTCTAATATTTTTGCATCATAAAAGTTTCTCAAAGCTTCTCTTGACATAAACCTATCAAAATACAAAATCAGTAGAAATCTCTCTCTCTTCTATTTCCCTTCTAGATAAGAAATCACACTCAAGAGCCATTTGCAGTTTCTGCAGTACCAAGATTATTTTCCTCAAGTATCAGCTCTAAAGTCAAGCTCTTTCACATTCCCATTACAGGGTAAAATCCCTCAAATGGATGTGAAGGTGGTTCTAAAGACTCTTGTATTCAACTACTTGAATATTTTTTTATTATTTTCATACAAACTGCATACATCTTTAGAGTTGACATCTATGGACAGATATGAATTAATGGTTATGCCTCTTGATCAACTTTGCACTGGACAGTGATTGTAACATGATGAATGATTCTTTTTCCAATAGAAAACAGAACATAACATTTGATAAATGTGCATAGACAGCTATCTTTCTGAGCAAAAATGTTTGTATTTTGGGATCCTGATATTGACGATCTGTCTAAAATGGACCTGCTTAAAACTTCGGTGCAGTGCTGATAAAACTTTTGTATGTCTTTTTGTCTTACACATTTTCTTGGTGCTCAGGATCTCTGTACAAGTTGAAAGAGCATAGTTTCAGAACACACAAAATGGGCAATTACATCTAAAATTAAAAAAGAAGAATAAGACAGCTTACGCTTACAAAAACAAAAAGAAGAAATTGTAATAAGATCTGACATGTGAAAGAACTGCTGAAAAACTGGATCTTTATTTTTCATCTGAGTCATAACATCTAAGCTGATGCAGCAGGGCCACACACTTTTTCCACAAACTATATCTCCTCAAGAAACCTGAGAAAATATAAACATAACTGTGAAAACCTTGCTCTATATAATTTTTAAATTAAAATATTAAAATAATATTTATAACAGTACTTATTAATAAAAGTAGATTAAATATATTTCTATGCACAAAAAACCCCAATTACTTTCAGCTATGTTCTTGGACTCCAGGCTTTATAAAGTTTTGGTTTAGGGTTGGGGTTTTTTTTGTTTAAATCAGTGCAGTGCAACCAAACTGGTGATATTACTGTTGGTGTGCTGCCTATCCAAGGCCAGATGTGCAAGTGAGCAAGAGCAACTGCCAGAAAAAAAGAGCAGCACATGAAATGAGCAAACTACACTATTCCCATTCCCCCAAAGGATCCAGGGAGAGAATGGCAGCATAGTGTACCTGAAGCTTAAGTGCTTTTCAAAATTACAAAAGGATTGTTTTAAAAGAAGGTACTATATGGGACTTTTATCTCCCCAACTCCTGTTCACATTTTCTCCCCCACCTGTTTGTTTATTCTATTCTTTCTGCTGTCAGAAATATTGGGATCTAAGGTGACAGAATTACTCCTGCATGTCAGCTTAACCTGCTCTCCTAGGAAATAAAAGAAAACCAAAAAGCAACAATGAAAAGAAAAAGCTCTTCTGTCAGTACCACATTTTGTTAGTCTAGCTGCTCTCACAAATGGCTGAGAGACCACAGTGGGCAGAATGACTTCCTAATGGAACGACTCAGCTCTATGATCACTGCACTCAGACCTCTGGTTATTCATGTGGGGAAAGCCCACACAAACTGAAAGCCTGTCTACAGCCACAGATTGTAGTGGTTTTTCTTTAGCAGTGCCTTTCCTCTGCAGTGGATAAAGCATGCAGCAAGCTCAATAGCAAACACAAGCAGAATATTTGTTCAAGTTTCAAGACTGATAGTGAAGCTTTAACTCAGATCAATTCTCTCTGCAGACATATCTTTTTTTCTTTCTGCTACAATTTCTTTCTACAACTCTGAACACCACTCCCTCACTTACTGAGAATACTTAGCTCTCAATTATCACAACTTACATTTTCACCTGTCTTTTTACCCATGTTTAAATGACATATTCAAGCCCTTCTCCCCAGCAGCAGTGAGCAGTCTCTTAGATATAGAACTATGAGTAATCTTTGTATGTGCTTTGCACTAAATCTACTGGAAAACAACCCTTTGCTCAGAACAGAGTTTTCTTAAAATGTATATAAACACATTTTAAAAGTTATCAGCTTTCCCCTTGACAGAGAGTGACCCTAGACAGATCGTCATCCCTTCATAAAAGAATGAAGAACATTCGATCTGTATCTTCACAGATTTCTAATCTACACAAATGTACCAGACAGTGGTTCCCCCCTACCCTGACTGCAAAAAAGTCCAAGGATGCAGACAGCAAATAATTCCTTTCCTTCCTACCCCATCACCCCAAATATTGTGCAACGAAAATCAGCTTCTCATCCAGCACACAGGCAGGATGTGCCCTTTGTGCTCAATTACAGACAAACTTGCTAAGGTTTCTCAGCAGCAATAACAAGAGTGGCACATCAGCTGCTTTCCACTTTCCAAGGGAAAGAGAACTGCTTATTTTCTATATTCTATTCTTAACTAGTAGGAGAAAGCAATTTCCTAATTTGAATCCCTCAAGCTTCTGCATCTTCCTTTCCTTGACAATTTCTGTCTCTTTTTCTTATCTCGCCTAGAAGAAAGGGATCCTGGAAATTGTTTTAGCCTGAACTGTGTCCTGGGAGAAACCATACAATCCAGCCATGTTATTTATGCACTTACAAAACAAGTTAAAAAAAACCCAAACCCGTAATTTTCAGCCAGTGAAATGGATTTTCTTGTAGCCTACAAGAAAGCAACACATTTCCAGTTGTTAGGTTTTGGAGACAGCCTGGTGCACTAAACAACAAGGGGGACTTTGTTTTGAAAATAGGCATTGTTCCTCATTTGTGTAAAAATATCCACCTATTGAGCTGCACCAGCATTTTGAGGTGTAGGAAACAGTGCAGTACTCCCTGACAAAGCAGAAAAGAAGAGCATAGGAAATACTCTGCATCAAATCCAGTTCACAATAAAGTTTATTATTAATACCTTTATGGCCCCCTCAGTTTCCAATACACTCCAATCACAGCTGTGGCAGCCCAAGAAGATTGAACTTTTCCACACAATTCTCACTAATATGGCCTGCTACTTGGTCTTATTGTTATTAGAATAATTTGCTCCCAAGTTCTGAAATGAACTCTGTGCCCAAGTAATTAAAGCTCTTAAAGTTTCTAGTCCTTTGTTTAAAGAATTCGTCCTTGTGCTCTCTATGCCCCATCAGCTACCTAATTAGCAGAGCCTTTGCGTGATTAAAAATTCTCACAGAGATTCTGCTGGATATTTGCCTCTCTTAATGAGTGTTTGTGGACAGCTGGGAGCGGGAGCTGGTTCCCTCCTCCCAGGACCTCCAATGAATTCTGCAGACCTCTGTCAGGGCCCAGGAGTGAAAGCTGTCATTTTAGTAATGTGGATGAAAATTGGTCAAAAGCACTGTGGTCCTTGAGGAATGAAAGGCCTTGAAATATAAATGAAGATGAATATTCATATTTGGTTCAATAAGTGCCAACTATTAATATACATGTCTGTCAGTAAGAAAAGTCAGAACTTATTCAATTGTGCCTGGCATAATTTGGCTCCTAATTCACAATTACCTTCCTACTCTTTGCATTGCTTTTCAGTTAATTTTTTAAGTTAAAAAACTTGCTAAATAAAACTGAAAGTGTTGCTATTACCACAAAAATGGCAAGATCTATCCTGCTAATTTACTGCCTATTAAGAATCACCTGTGGCTTTTATACACTGGATTCTATCTATCTTGCTCTTACTTTCCCCACATCTTATTCTCTTTGTCAACATCAGATTTTAAATCAGCCCATTATATGCCTCTGGAAGTATATTCACTTTCTTTATGGAAATTCTCATTCAGATCCCTACCCTCTTCACTGTGGCCCTGCACTTAATTTCCAAACAAATTCTAATTTCATATCTGCTATGACTTTCTAAGGGTATTTTGATTTTTAAGGACCATAGCACGGGGCTGAAATATTGCAGAGGGTAGTTTTGGGGGAGGTTACAATTTCCTCTCTTTTTAGATGATGGGGGTGGGGGGGGGGGGGGGGGGGGGAAAAAAAGGAAAAGGGGAAAGGGTAGTCTGGTTATGTTTATTTGTTTGGTTTTAAGTACTGTTTAGTTTTGAGAAAGAAGCCTGAAGACACTGAAGAGATTCTACCCTCCTCTATTATTAGCAATCCACTAATAATTTCTGAAACAGAAGGCTGGGATTCCAGAAGAATCCTAGAAGTATTCAAACTAGATAATCCTGCTTCACATAAGAGTGATCTCTTATTCAGTGACATTTGAGAAATTAGAGCTGAGTTTCCTAATCAATATGTTCCCATTTATCACTGTGTTCCAAACACCTGTGCACTGGGACCAATATGCATACTGGACACTTGGTTCTTAGGAGAATAAAATGCATTAGAGAAACAAGTGCAAAATGGGATTTAATACCTGGTTTACAAAGTTAAGATGATCAGAGAAAACAAACATTGCACAGAGGAGTGCTTAAATCATATGCAAAAGAACTGAAATGCCCTTTGGATTTCTGGTTCCAGAATCCTGGGGGAAAAGCAGTGAGAAAAATATTTGTTTGTTCCCTTCAACCACAATATTTCAGACCATGGTGAGAACAAAAGCCAGAGATAAGACTATTGGAAAACCTGCTGCATCACCAAAAGGTTACACAGTGATTCAATTCAGCCTTACTCAGGAAGTCTAACAGGACCAGATCCTGCAGAAACACACCTTGCTTAATGACAGAGGAGAATTTCTTGTTTCATGCTCCACTTGGCCAGGTGCCTGCTTGTTGGGGAAGATGCTGACTGATAAAGTGAGCCTGTCTGAGTAAGATGGGGTAGGAACCTGAGAGGCTGTGCCTGAGTGGGACAGTGTGCTTGAGAGGATGAGAAGCACTGGAGTCACAGGGCAATGAGACCAGCACCCAAGAGAAAGGTGCCCTGGTCATTTTGATTCAAGCCACCAGGTTCCCCTCTCATTTATACTGGTCCCAGCCCATTAGCTGCAAGGTGGTACATCTGTGAAGCCTGTGAGTTAAACAGCTTTCTGGTCAAAGCTTTTAGGGTTAAACCACATTTTTTTCCAAGCTATTTCTATGTGTCACCTTCTTTTTTAAGGTGTGTGAGTAGGATATTGTTCTTCACTCTGCCCGCTAGATGTAGATTTATTTAAGTAGAAAATGGTGATCAGCTGCTTTCACTGGCAGCTTGAAAAATGGAAGTAGTAAGTTAGGACAGGTGTGGGTGCACATTAGTGAGGCAATTAGGTTTGCAAATATTAATTTATCACTTGTAATAAGGTCATGGATTATAGATCTATATCCATGATACACCTATTATCTCAAATGTTCCAGTTCAGAGGATCCAAGACAAATACAGGGGGAGGGGTATCTTTTTTTTTTTTTGAAAGACTGTTCTCAGACCACCTTCCAAAAGCTACCTTCTCTTGGATTGAAATTAAAAAGTCATGACTCCACCTTTAAAGCACGTTTAACCAAGCAGAAGCCACAGGACAGACAAGAGTCAAAAATTCAACAACAGTGGACTGAAACACTCTAAGCATTTTAGGCTTATGATTAAAAATTACCACAATTCCACAAAGTCTATTTTTATGTGTGCTTGCTGGTTCATACTTGCACAGTGGTCATAAGTCACAAAATCCCTTGCAACAATGTGTCATTTTACAGAACTCCTTAGAGTTTATTTGGCTCCTGGGGATTTCATATCCATCCAGTCTCTGTTAGGAGAAAGTGCCATTTGCATGACTACTGTTATTGGTCAATTTTTCCCCTCCAAATATAATAAACATTAAAAAAACCAACACACACACAAACCAAAAAAACACCCACAAGTCAATTTAAAAACTAATGAATAAAAACATTTCCAAATATTTTCCCCCACCTCATTTTCTCTGACTGTAGACCATTTCCAGAAAGTTCCTTCAACACAGAAATTGTCATACCAGAGCAGACCAGAGGTCAACTAATTCTGTCTAATTTGCAGAGATTAGCAGCATATAGGTGCTTTAGAAGGCTATTCAATATAGGCATGTTTGTAACTACCACACAATACACCCCTTATTTTCACAACTTTATTGTGCATCCATGTCCACAAAAAGGGGTCAGCCCAAATTATTTTGATTTAAAAAAGTAAAAATCCATCTGTGATAATACAGAAGTCAGTAAAGGAGGGAAAGAAGAAATTAATCAGCTAAATAAGAAGTAAGAAAGGAAAGCAATATTTTAATTTAATGTTTGGGCAAAGGCTCAGCTGCAATAATAAACTCTAGCTTTAAAAAACTGAAGATAAGAATCTCCCTGGTTGGGAACCTGCCACAAGGGGCAGACTCCCTCTGCTCTTCATGATGGAGACACTGGCTGCAAAAGCACCCCAGCTCCATGCTCAGCCCACATGCAGGACAGGAAAGCACAGAAAGGCTGCAAGAGAAACCAAAATGCAAAAGCTTACTTTCACTTTCACTGGAGTTCTACATGTACTTGGATGTGGAGGACACTACAAGATTTTAATAAAGATGTTCATGTATAAACTCTTTGTGAACTAATTTACTTTTTTTCTGCATATTTAAAATCTGATCTGTTAATTTACCTTGCTTTAAAATGAGCTTTTTTTTCCTTACAGAGGCATGGTGAATAAAAACGGCAAGCAAAAGAGAAGTGTGATTTTTTTCTTAAAGACTTCTTCAAAACTCTTCTGAACATAGAAGTATTAGGTTCAGAAATTGTGTCATCAACCACATGTGCCACAGTAGATGAAAGTCCTATCTCAAATCAGTATGGATATCTTGGGGGAATCATTATAGGAAATCTGCACAGAAGTCATCTCTTAAGGAGGGATTTGAATTGAGACAGAGGGATCATTTGACATACAAAGCATTGGGGGAACTTTGGAGACAGTGAAGATGAGAGCAAGGGAAGGATAAACAGTAGGTAGACTTCTTTCACATAATAAAACCATCACACGTAGCAAAGAGACTATCTGTGACTAGATACTGTCACAAAAATGCAGTGAAATTGGCCATAACTGCAAAGTCAATAAAATGCCCTTAATCTTTCAATAAACAATTTATTTTTAAAAGTTATTTTGGAGCTATTGAAGCTCCTGGGGTGGGGAAGTAAATGCATTTTAAATGTGCTGTATGGTATGCAGCATCACAGGTTTAAGTTTCATTTTATCAGATATATGGTTTTGTCATTTGAACTCTGGATTAGAAGACAAAATTCCTCCACTCTAACACTGACTGCTTTTCTGGCTTTCAACAAATCATTTAAGGTCAGACTCAAATAGCTCTCCTCGTGAAGGAGGGCAGGTACTATGCAGCACAAGACAGGAAAGCAAAATTTGCCCTTCAAATCACTCAGCTTCTGTGAAAATGGTGCAAAATATTCTCCTGGTTTTTTGCAAGGTGATTGCCAAAATGAATTATTGTGGTTAACATTTGGAAAGAATTAATACTAAATAGAGTTGGACAAAGATTTTAGCTTAAAAAATAAATCTTCTCTAATTTTTCCTGCTATTTTTTCCATTTTATCCATGTAGAAAGAGCACACTGACAAATGAACAGAGAAGGTAAGAATAATGGCAAAACTGTAAGTATTTATAGGTGAAAAACCCCACTAAATAGTCATGACATTTAAATTCAGTTTTTCATTAGGCATCTGCTTTCAAAACTATTGCACAATATTCTGTGCTCAAAATAGTTGCAGTGGCTGGAAATCATCCAGAGAAGACAGCAATGCTCATTCCCATTTGCTAGCTTGATCCCATCTCTGTCACTTTAATGTCTCAGTAACTGCTAGGAGGGTGTGGGGAGGTCATTCCAGCAATTGACTGTTTCATCAATTATTACTTACCCATTTAAAAGCTGCTGGGACACTTGCACATATTTTCATTACACAGCAGGCCTAAAACAAATCTCACTGCACAACCTCAGGGTAGCAGGTAGAAATTTCTGTTCAAGACTCAAGATCAGTCTCTTGCTTTGGAGGTGACTTCAGCCTAATTTAGTATAGACTACACAACTCTAAGAGATTTTTATTCCTCCTCATTGCATTCTGTACTAACTCCTTTCACAGGCCTAGCATAGGACCTTGCAAGATATATGCCAGTTCAAAATACATTTATCCCAGCAAGAGGCTTTAAGAGGACAAGTAAAGATACATTTTCAGCATTGCCCCTTCCAGGAGAGACATGAAAGAATCTAGATTTGTATTCATTTACCACTTATTCAGCAGCCACCCCTACTGCTAACACATGTTCTGCTACTATTTGCTTGAAAGCTGTCAGGTTGGATAAGTCCTGAAGAGGTGCCAAAATCCACCAACCTGTTAAGAAGCCTCTTCCCCAGGTGAAAAGGATCACCATTGCACAGAAACAAACCAACCAACCCCCTAGATTTGCACTTTAAGAGGTCAAAATAGCAGATGCAATATTGCTATCCAGAACCAAGACACCAGATACGGGAGCTCCTCTCCTATGAGGAACGGCTGAGAGAACTGGGTTTGTCCTGCCTGGAAAAAAAAGGTTTCAAGGTGACCTAACTGTGCCCTTACAGTACCAAAGAGAACTTACTAGAAAGGTGGAGAGGGAATTTTTACAGGAACATAGTGACAGGACAAGGGGAACAGCTTCAGAGTGAGAGAGTAGATTTAGGTTAGCTATATAGAAGGAATTCTTTACTGTGGGGGTGGTGAGGCATTGAAACAAGTTGCCTTGAGAACTTGTGGATGCCTCATCCCAGGAAGTGCTCAAGCCCTGGTTGGGTGGAGCTCTGAGCAGCCTGGTCTAGTAGAAGCTGTCCCTGCCCATGGCAATGGGGCTGGAAACAGATGTTCTCTTCCAGCCCAAACCGTTATATGATTCCATGACATTTAGTCTAAAGCATTCATAAGAAGTGTCTGGAAAAAAGCCTTAATTGTGGAATATATTAGAGATCTTATCCCCCACTGCAAGTTCAAACAGACTTTTGGCAGCTTCCAAGAGAGCCAAGAGTAAACCTGCCATCTATGTCCTGAAATTACAAATTAATTCCATTTATGCAATGACATAAAATAAAGGCTGAATAATAGATGTGCTCAGAAGGTACTCATCCAGCTCACTCACCTTTGGAAATACATCCACAATTTGTTGTACTTGTCTGTGTAAATTGTCTGAAAACTACCTGGAGGGACCCTAAATTACTTCATAACTTGCAGAAAGAAGCTCAGGTACTGAGGGAATATTGTCAATATTCCAAAACTTTGGAAACACTACGGAAAATTAATGCTCCAACCCTCATTGGCATTACCAGGGGGCTCTTCAAGTACCTCTTTCTGTCCTGAAATACAGTTTCTGTCTTTTACCATGCAAAAAGGAAACAAGCAGTGACCTTATTACTAGGAATTCTCCCAGAGCAGATCTGCTAGTGTCCCAAACTTTGGAAAGAAGAGATTACACTTCTTATCTGACCCCTTCACATGCTCCACTTGATGATCTCCGAAGTGTTCATTTCTGAAAATGACTATAATTTATTGTGGTTCATAATAGACATTATTCTAGAGATTAACAGATGTCTTCAGAGTTGCTATCTGATTTACAGACTAGAAAAGTTGTGTGGAAAACCCTGGTTCCTTCTTCATACCCCCATGGAAACTGAGATACCTTTGCAGCCTGTGTCAGTCTAGAATCCTGTATGTGAACACATCCACATATGTACCAAAGAGCATTTCTCAGCAGGTCTGCAGAAGCCTTACAGAAGGAGTAGGACTCCACCTTTATGCTTGATCTAGGCTATTTCTGCAGCTCCATTGCTCAGTTTTGTGTTTCCTTAGAAACTTTTTGATATGTCGTTAGGAGATTGGAATATGCTGCACCGTTTTCCTCTGTTCCTTGTGCATCTCAGGCAACATCTCATTGCTTCATTTTTCAATTAATTTGTCTCTGAACAGTCTCAGTACTCAGCCTTTTTTCTTTGGATGCAGTGGTAGGGAAACTCTTCATCACCTAGGCCAATATATTTAAGTACAGAGCAGCCTGCTTGAATCTTAAAAAAAAAAAAGAGATGACACACAAAACCTCCCTCACTCCTGCAGACCAGGAATGGAGTTCAAACTCCACTCTTCTCCATGGAATGCCAAGACGAGACAGTCCTTGGCCATGCAATGACTCTGCCTTTAAAACTCTGCATTAACCTTATCCTCAGCTGCACTACTGCATTCCTAAGATACAGGAATGGTTCCCTGCCAGACACCAATTCTGGGTTTTCCAAAAAATTCTATAAGTTTGTCTCAAATCCAAGACTTGCAGCTTGACCAAACACTTCAGTGAGGGTGGGGAGATGAACTAAACAGGAACAGTTAGGGAATGGATATGAAATGATCAGATTCATGTCTCTTACGTGCCAAAAGCTCCTATCTTTCTAGCTTCCATAAACAGGCCAGCAGCTCTCCTAAACTACTTTTCCAATATCAGCCAGTAAAATAATTTGTGTTTAAATATATCAGACCTATTTCATTGCATCTTTCTATAAATATTTTTACAATTGAAATCAGATTATACATCCTGTCCTCCTCAGAAACATGCTGTGAAACAAGAAATGTAAATGGTTAGAAGAAAACTGGCTCCTGGTGGGGTTTTTTTCCTTTTTTTTTAAGAACAAGGTCACATCTCAGCAACTGAAAAGTAGCAGAGCTCCTTTCATCAAGTTTTTAACTAGAAAAATAGTATGCCCATTTCTTTGTAATACACCTCTGGGCTTTTTTATTATGACTTCATTTCCCCTTGTAATATTGGAACGTCTCTATAATTGTAAAAGTGTAATAGAATCTAATAGAATTTCATTTGGAACTCTGAATGGTCTATGCCATCTCTGCTCATTTTGAGTAAAATAATGATTTTTAATGTCCACACATGGCTTCCCATGACCTTATTCAATCTTTGGGTTGATCAGGAAATATATTGATTCAATTACATACTGATGACAAATGAACTAAAAGAAAGAGGAAAAAAAGGTCAGCATATATTTGAAAATGTAAATCTTAGCAATGTCTTTTGGGTTTGTCCAAAAAAAAAAAAAAAAAGTCATTTCAAAATGCCATTTGTGGCTAATAGTGTGGAGTTCCAGTTCCTTTCTATGAGAAGAAAAAAAAAAAAAATCATTTAAGTGTAAGAAACAGACTCCCCCCTTCTTTCATTGTTCAAAAATCCTCTTTCCTTTAGAGCTTTGCATGGAATGACCTCCTTTGGCTAAAAGACCCTCTCCCCCCTCACTTTATGGAAAAAAGGCTTTGGTTCATAAACACACACATCTCCCTCGATAGACTAATTTTTCTTTTCTTTCTTCTCCCCCCTTTTCATTTTGTTTTCTTCATAAAGCAATTACCAGTACAAACATTCTATCACCACCACTTCCCTCCCCCCACTGCCTTTATTATGATCACACCTTTATCCCCTGCTCTTCAACCTCAGCCATATAAAATGCCAGCTGGGATTGTGGGCATCAGTGGAGTTGTTCCCTGTTTAATAAGCTGTGGGTGTCCATTTGTACCATTGACGGCACCTCACAGCAAAAGCCTTCTTAATCTAGGCTGAAATTTCATCTCTGCTCTGTCAAGCTAGGCTCTGAGCCTTAAAACCAAAACATGTAATTACTAAGAAGAAGACATGAACAGAAATAAAGAGCAGCCCATAACTAAAGCAGTCACTGCGTCATTAGATTATTTGGCAATGTGGATTTCACAGGGCACCAGCCCATCCCTGACTTTGGATTAACAGTTCAGCTGTTCTCATTACCTTGTTGGGATTTTTCTTTTAGGATGTGGAAAAGCATCCAGCTGACAGCTACCCAGTCCAGCATCTGGATTTTCACCATGGCAGTCCTGAACAGGCCCATTTTTCCCCAAACAGACCTGAAAAGAGGGACACAAACAGGCCCCTGAGCCCTCTGTGAATCCCCTCCACATCAGACAGTAATTTGCAGAGACTTGAGTTTTGCTATGAAAAAAATGCCAACTGGACCATCACTTATCTTTGTGCATTTCACCAAAGAGATTTTTGAGGAGGATTTAAGGAACTTTATCCTAAGAGTGACACAATACTATTCACATTCTTTGTGAGCCCCTTTGGAGCAGACACAAGCCTTTAATGAAGGGAATGGCAAATTTGGGAATTGACCTGTCACCTCAGCCATAGAGGCTTTAGCCACACTCTCTCTTTTTTGCAGACAGATCTCAGTTTTTAAATATTCAGCTCTATCATCTAGACACATGTGAATGCTTTCAGACACAAAAGCAGATAGCTGAGCGTCTGAAAAACAGGATATGGGGCACTCCACTAAGATCATGACATCAGAAACAACATTTTGTTCAAAGCAGCACATTTTGTAAATGCAAATTTCTAGAAAATTGCATGTCCTGGAAAAGTTCCATCAGGTATTAATTTTGCAAAACAAACCACATACATGGGGAAAATATCTAGAAAATATCTAGACATAGATGGCAAAATTGATTCAAATATGTTATAACAAAATTTCTCAGCAATTTTTTTTTTCATAATTAGTCAAAGATAAAAATAGGTACTACATAATATAAAATAAATTTCACTTTAGGAATCTAAACCACAAATATTAATTTTTCTCAAAACAGCTTTTGTTTGCATACTCAAAGGGGGAAAGGTTAAAAAAAAATTGCTTGTTTCCCAATCTTTGCTCATTTAGGGCAAAATTATCATGAGAAACATTTAGATGGGAAGGCTGTTTTGCTGTTACTGTTCAGTGGAAGATACGGTTCATTCACAATAATCTCTTGAAAACACAGGCATGCAATAACACCTCCAATCTGCAGCATTTTTTGATTGAATGAAACATTGTTGGAGGATTAGTTTGTCTGCAGTGGAGTGCTGCTTTTTGTTACTAGTCCTTGGAGTGCTGACTCTGGAGTATTAAAGTCCCTACAGGCTTTTAGGACAAAATTGTCAATCTTCTGGGAAATGAACATAAATTATACATCTTATTTTCTGCAAGCAGCAAGGATGGCTCAGTACAAAAAAAAAAAAAAAATTAAAATTGTCTTTTTTTTTTCAATGTCACACAGTGAGACAATGGATAGCTCTATGTAGGTACTGAATAGGTGCAGTTAAGGATCTTATCCCAGATCTCTTAGTTGTCTAAAATTCAGAATAAGTCCGTCTTCCTGAGCTAGGTATATCAGTAAAATATGGTGAAATTCCTGCAGCTACTCTGGGAAATTATGAGAAGCAAAAGTAGCATGGTTATATATGCTTTTCTTTTAGTCTACCAATTCTTCTGGTTGCTACTAACCTCAGCATAATATTCTGAAAAAAAAATGTAAACATTGTGACCATGACAAAGAAAAGCCAGATTTCAACATTGTGTACACAACTGTAGTATTCAACATGAGGGAGCAAATCCCCATTTACACCGAAGTCTGGCAGGATAATGCAGATTCCTAGCAGACTAACCAGACTTCTTCACAAGTCAGCCACCATAAAGAATTGTGCCCTGTCCTACTTTTCAGCAAACATTTAATGGCAAATTGTGGTAGTGAGATCTCATATTACCACAACCTCATTAATTTCACAATATATATTGCAGAACATTTGCTAGCATACTCTGAAGTATTATTCTACATTATTTAAGCTAAACTACACTTGTCAAACAAATGACTAAATTACATCTTGTGGTGCAGAACCCTGGATTTTTCACTCTGGTACTGTTTCTCAGCTTCCCAATTGCCCAAACTAAAAATTAGCCTGGTCTTTTTTTTTTTTTTTTTTTTTTTTTTTTTTTTTTTTTTTTTTTTTTTGTACCTACCACACTCAGAGCAGTACAGCCAGGAGCTGATGCCTGGTTGCTTTGCATATCTACAAGGTTCAGGTGAACATTGAATTAAAGCATGGGTTTTTCACCCTAACTAATGCCTGCCCAGTCAGACACAAGGAGA
Source organism: Cettia cetti (assembly GCA_013401135.1). Lineage (NCBI taxonomy): Eukaryota > Metazoa > Chordata > Aves > Passeriformes > Sylviidae > Cettia > Cettia cetti. The sequence continues at coordinate 15,415 of VZUI01093778.1, forward strand.
AGATCAGCTCCTTGTCCTGTGATGCCAATACACCTAATGGAAATACTACTATTTACAGGAGATATCTTGGTTTCATTAGTGAACCTTCAGAGCTGCACCTCACCAGCTCTTTTGAGATCTTTCTACTAGGACACTAAAGGAAAGGTGGTGCTGTCCCTTCTTTGCAAGGTGGTGAGGCCTTCAGTGAAAGAGGCTTCATTCACCACAGCACCTTTGTGCTGTGAACAGCCTGCTCCACAACAACTCGTTATTGGGGTGCTAAAATACAACCACAAGTGACAAGCAAGACAGCTAAACTGCAAGTGTTATTATTTTCAAAAGATCACCACTGCCAAAGCATTCGCCATGGCCACATCCTTAACCTGCTGTATTAAATCATCACAAAAATATTTACATTAAGCTTCAGTGGTCTCAAATTATCTTTAATAACTTGATCATTCAGTTGAGGCACAGAGGAACCCACACCTACACTACAGATAAATCTTCTAATGAAGGGGGAATAAAAGAACTTGTTTGCTATGTCACTCGGGGTTCAGATTGAAAACGTTTTAAATTAACATCATTTAGAGGAATTGAGGCCATAGGTTATTAAATATCAGCTTTGTGCCAGCAAAATTAAATACACTAATTTATTTTATATCACTTTGAAGTATCATATGGCTTTTTATTTCCTGATAACCTTTCAGTGTCTAACCCCATTTAATTTACATACATAGTTAGCAGCTCATTAACAGCTCATTAGAAACACCAGGAAAAACATGCAACAATAACAAATTCAGTGCAGCAGAGGGGACCAAAATTCTATTTGGGAAATTATACAGAAGTTTCTGCTTCCAAATGACAAATCTGTGGTATTTTGCCAGCACTAGGCCTGCAGGGCTCACAGTTATTACATGAAAATAGTAAAAATAACTCAATTTCTATAGCTGACTCGTCTTGTATTTATTTAGACAATACTAGAGGGCAATGTGCTGAGAGGATCACATGGCATAAGGCAGGGAAGATGCAACATAATGTAAATACCACCACAGGTAAGTGCTGCATTAAACACTGTGACCTAGTAGTGCATTTAGGACGATACACTGTTTTCTGAAATTATTATGCTTTACTGAATTTCTATTTTTTAAAAAATTTTCCAATAGAAAAAAACATGCATAATCTGCATCCACAGACATCACAAAGACAGGTGTGCCAGGCCAGATCCCAGCTGCACAGCCCAGCAGGCTGTCTCCATCAGGGAAGGGGAGCACAGCCTGGGGACAGCATGAACATCTTTCCTTGGGTGCTCCTTCTGGCAAGCACCAAGCCAGAAATTTCCCAAGAGGGATTTCTGCACATGCAGACCATCATGCTGCAGAGTGACTAAATGGACCTGTCTTTCATGTCTCCATCTAATCCTTGGCACGGAGTCTCTGTTTACACAGGGAGAATCAGGATGCTGACGGCTATCATAAAGCACTATTGGATCCAGGGAGGGAAACTTATGAATTATTGTCATCACCTCCTCATAGGACTTTGGAGGGATCATAGAAATGAGTACTGCCAGGGAACACAGTGCACATTGGAACTGGAGTTGGGCAGCACAGCACAAATCTCACCAATAAATCTCAGATACAATATCAAACTAGCGACACCCAAAGAGTTGATTTAAGGGAAACTGGAGGTAAATGGGTCACAGGGCCCCAAGTTTCCACATTAGAAAATAACACGCACATATTTCCAACTAGGAACTTAATTTCCAAATGCCAGACTCTGCCCGAGTCTCTGAGGTCTCAGCAATTCACCTGTTAATGTACTGATGAGGGTGGAATATACTTTAAATTTGAGGGTAGCCCTCTCAAATTCATTCTGTGACTTTTCCAGCTCTGCTGAAAGAGATCTCAGTTGTCTTGGCCCTTTCATTTTCAGTATAATCCTTCAACTCTCTTTTCCATATAATCTTCCTTTCCATTACACTAAAGTTTTTACAATTCCATAAAGTTTTGTTCCTGTCTCACAGCCCTCATTCTCCCACTGCACCCAAATTTTGGAAAAGAAAATAGGTTTTATTCATCCATTGTGTCACTCCTTAATCTTTCCTTCTGCATTATTTTCTATGGTCATTTCCTCATATCTAGATTGTCTACCTATTGATAAGGTGCTTGAATATAGTCTCACTCACATACCTTCTCCAGTAACATTCCTCCATTTTCCATTTGATTGTATTCAAAGTTTAAGAAAACTTCCTCCTATCACTGCTTTCTCTGGTGGGCAGCCAACCACCACGTGACCTCTTCACGTTCTGCCAAATAAATGCATCTTTCTTCTTTCCCCTCCTTCATGATAACTCTATTTTCAAGGATATTTTCCAGTTAATTCAAACTATTTCTGAACACTAAATCCAGCAGATCTACCTAAGAAAATGAACTTTATTATCTACTTTACAGTAAGCTCATGGTGCTGGGATGTTAAGATAACTAAACTGAGGTACCACCATCACATGCAAGTAAACGTGTGCATGACATGTTTATATCTATAACCAATGGCCAACTTCCATCCTCCTGTGCTCCAGCCGACTTGCCATCCCCCTCAGAGATTCCTCTGAGGTGATTTTCTTCTTTTAGTCACCCACCACATAGCTATAAGCAGAAGCCTAATAAAGCTATCAGACTCTGACACCTCTTAGTTGAGACACCAATATATTACTTGACTTTCCCTTCCTGCATCACTTCCCGCACGACCAAGGCCACTCCAACCATCCCCACACTAACGGCATCTCTCCGAGGGGAAGCTTTCCATCCGAGATCAAACTTCCCTCCGGGGGCCCGCGCCCAGTTCGCAGCTTCCTCCGCGGGCGGCCCCGCATCCCCGGTGCGCTGCTGCCACCTGGTGCCGCGCCACCACCGCACGGGCACGGACCCCGCACGGCCCCGGACCTGCTGGGGACCGCACGCTCGCCCTCGGGTGCAGCTCCACAGGACTTTGTGGCGCTGGTTCCGGCAGCCCCGCGCAGCCCCAGGGGCTGGGACGCTCCCCCGCACATCCCGAAGGAGCGGGGTCCGTCCCTGTCCTGCTCGCAGCCGCCCACGTTTGCCGCACGCTCGCCGCAGTAATTCAAGTTTCGAGCTGCAGCAGCTCCTGGAGAGTAATAGTGAAAATAGAGTCACTAAATCTTCTCGGAGCGTACTCGCCGAATGGGCTTAAAAGTACCGGGAAGAAGTTTCAAAGGAAAATATAGTTAAGAACCCCGCATCTGGTAGGTTTAACTCTTTATGAGCCATAGGTGGTTCTTTGAGAGTATCAGGCAGGTATTCCTGGCCAGTAAAATCACATTTTTTTAAAAAACAGCTGTTCATTCATTCACTGATGACTTCTAATTTCCAATTAGTATAAAAGTCCACACATGCATTTAAAGCTATTGTAGTTCTAAACTTTAATCTGCAAGGAAACTTTTCCAGAGAGCAGGGGGGTTGAATTTTAGGTCACTTATTTTTAAGCAATAGACAACAGATTAAAGTAGATGATAACCACCTCTCTGTGGATTTTCCCACTACATTAGCAACTAAGGATGTACTTCTTACAGATTTATGTAATTAAGTGGCATCTTAACCAAGCTGTAAATGCTGAAAACTAAAGTTGTAATAGAAGTTATGCTTTGCTATTTAACCAATTGCTACATTACTGCTCAGTGTTTCCCAGTCTAAATCCTCCTCTTCTACATGGCAAGATCCTTCTCATTCTAAAAACCTAATAGTATTTAAGTGTAACTGCTTTTTAATGAGCTCCCAGTGGTTACAGAAGGCCTTTAGGACATCTGTACCTCTGTTTTGCTCCAGTCTGTCAAATTATGAAATAATTTTTAGAAATCTGACAATTTTAAGTTTTCTACTTCAACATCATATTGATGGCATTTCTTTTTTACAGCAGAAAAAAATAGAGTGGTTCCCATAGACAAATATACAAAGGAAGAATTAAAATGGAATAAATCTATTCTGTAGCAGAGGAAGACAACTGGTTGTGATAAATAGAAAGAAACTGAGTTCACTGAACTTCAAGCACATCCTGTAATATAATAATGTAGATTGATTACTACAGTGGCCTTGCAATTCCCTCACAGTGGAAATCCTGTGGAAGGCTCCAAGATCCCTCTGTGTGTCACACTAATCTGTGGCATGCTCACACACAGTATCTTGTGCATGTCCATGAACTAACACACAATACAAATGTACGAATGTAACTCTTGGAATGAAGTTTTCCCCATGATTTTCCTTAGCTAACCTTATCTATGTAGTTAAATACACTTGACATTCTTGAAAGTCCCTAGATATCAAGTTCAGCCAAGAATACAGATGCTTTGATCCATTTATTCCATCAACCTATATTTTCCTTCCATTTCAGCAACTGCTTTGATTTGAGTGTTTCAATCAGGTGTTTAAATGAAACACCCTCTCAGCTGGTAAGAAAGACACTTCAGACACCTTGAAACACGATGTCAGGGAGAAGTCTAAGCGACAGTTCTTGGATCACAATGGCCCCACACTATTTCTGTGGAGCTTTTCTAGACTTTTGCTAGCTTAAATCACACCTGAACTCAAAACAGACTGGGAAAAAAAAACAAGTGACAGTGAGTTATATCTCCAAAATTACAACAGAGCCATCAGAGTCAGAATGTGATGTTCTCCAAGAAGATTTGGGATCATTTTTACGGCATGTCACTTTACAGTACAATGAAAGGGATGGGGGGAAAATGCAGCCGTGATTTCAGACATAAAACAGAGGGGGAACATTTAAATTGGGCTGGGCACAGATTCACACTCGTTATGTGCCCATCAGAAGTGACATTGGGTGACTGCATTTCCATTACAAATATACACAGTGACCATTGCTCACTATTATGGAGTAAAGTGCAGCTAAAATCGTGCCATACCACAGAAGACAAGTAAAGCACAGAGGTGGCTGAGATAAGATGTCAAGAATCCTGAGGAAGAGAGAGATTTAACACAACAGAGATAAGAAAGGACTAAAATAATCATCCAAGCATATGAGATCATCATAATTTTAATCTTCTGTAGAAGAACACTTGAAAAAAATGAAGCATGCAGATGTCAGTGCTTGGAAAATAAGAGCCTCCCTTTTAAAACTATCGATCTGCAGTGCACACAGAAATGAGATATACAGCGGGGATCAGATATGCGCTGAATTTGGTCCTAGTTCCCTGTTGCATATTTGTTAAGAGATTTCTTTTTTATTACTTTTTAATTCATTATTGCAAGTGTAATCTCAGTCAAGTCAAATCACTTCATTAATTAAAAGGGATTGAAAAGGTCCTTAGCTCCCGGATTGCACAAAGGCCCAAAAGCTCAGGCCCGTTTACAGGAGGTCGTATTTCATTTGCTGCCTGTGTCAAACCAGAACCCATCGGGCCTCCAGCAGGCCCCAGAGAGAAGCCAATCAATGTCTGCTCGCTAAAGCCCCTCACAAGAATCCATTTAAGCAATGTGGATGCTTCCTGGCGAAAAAAGAAATGGTCTCTTGGTATCGCTGATAGAAATTAGCCATGAATTAAGAGAAGCACAGTTGTTTTGGAAGAAAGCCAGGACCAGAATTAATAGGCCATCTGAGCCTCTGGAGTGTTGAATCCCATTTGTTAGCAATTCTTTATGAAAAGCTTCCCCTCCCTACACTAGTTCTGACCAAACTCCGTACGCTGTCTCCTGAAACTAGTTAAATTTTAACCAGCTGGGAAAATATCAAAGAACACTGCCTTTTGTCAAACACAATTTTAGAAACTTGCTTCATATTTGTACTACAGTTACCCATTTTCTCTCTCTTTCCTTGAAAATACACTTCTCCTTGTGACTCATCATCTCTCCGTGCTTAGATATAACAGGAACACTGCCACAGATGGAGTTGCACTAGTCACGATCCTGGCTCTATATAATTTCAGTAATTTTGGCAGAATCTTGTAAAGGCTTTCATTGTAGATTTAATTGCTATTATACTGCGTGAATGGAATAATCCATCTTGTTGCCAGTCGTCCTAGCCTCAAAGGTTTTGCATATAAGTTTAGTAGCAATGAAATTAAAGAGCTTTTAGAAGTCTCATTTTAAAATGCTCTAGACTCCCATTTTTACAATAGACAATTCAGTTCAAGGCTGGTTTTCCAAAGTTAGATGAATATTTCTAGGCATAAGAATTGCAGGGCACGGAGTGAGGAGCTTGTTTGTTTTCTCTCCAGAACTTAACTTCAAATGCTGGACTAATTACTGAAACTTGTAGATTTTACAGAAAACTGAGTGTCTGTTTTTCTCAGCTTGTGAGGATGTCTCAAAAGTTCATTACTGACAGATAGGCTGCTCAATCCTTAAGTGAAGCATGTGTGACCTGGAAGCAGAGAATGATATGCCAGTGGAACCCTCAGTATTCAATCACATGGAAAAAGAAACCAAATAAACACCAAACCCAATCTAACAACTCATCTATGTTCTCTTCAGCCACCTGTTTTCTTTCAGAATTTTGCTCTACTTACCTGGGGTATCACATTTCCCTTTTCATACTGTAATATTTACTAGGTCTGTCTTTTCCTTCCACTGATACCATCCCCAGAACAATAAGACATTAATCCAGGTTGATGCTTTGTGTGCTCAGGCTATGCAAATCAATAATTTGTTAATAATATTTATAAGCGTATAATTGGGTCTGTGATTAGTTTTAGAATCACCAGCTAGCTGCAAGGATCTCACTTGGTGATAGCAAATAGTTAGAGCAGTAAAATGGGTTTTTAATAATTTTTTCAGAACACGTTGATTTTGGTTATAGGGAAGGTTAAACCTGACCTTTATTGGCTTCTCTCCTGCAGAGAGGTAGACAGTTTTACAGCTATTTCTCTCTTTCAAACACATCCACCCCATGAACTTGCAGGACAGAGGACGTAATTTGTGTAATTTAATTTTTAATTGTGACTGGGAAGAATTTTCCGGTTTCTCTAAACAGAACCAGCCAAGTGATTACTTGGCTACTTCCTGACTTCTCATTTGTTCTCATTATTTTCAAAGGCCTTTTTTTAATTGATTATGTTTTGGAGAAGAAATAGCAGAATTTTAACAAATGTCCCTGCCAGTCTTAATTCTAATTGCAGTATCATTTCATCATTTAGTAAGTCTTGGCAAAAATACTCCACACATTAGAGCACACAGAAGAACCTTGTAAACAACTAGTCTGCCAGGCATCAGCTCTAATTCTTTTTCACTTGATTTGCATTGTCTGATTTCATTATCAATCAGAAGATATCCATTTCTAAAACAGTCCACCATATTAATGTTCTTTTTCTCTGAAGCAGACCTTAGTATTTAATCATCCCTGATCTGTTCACATATTTGTTAAAAAAAGAAATCACACAATTTACTAAACACTTAAGGATAAAGAAAAACATTTATATATTGTCTGCGTAATTGTTTTTTAAGCTATTTGAGGACTTCTACTGCCACTGTAGAACAAGGCAATGGACACAATCACTCAAATTTTGAATAAATTTCCACATTTCAAAGCATATTTTGGTAGTGGACACTGAGCATCATGAAGGCAACTGTCCCACACACCTTTAGCTAAGGCAACAGAGTAACATCTTCCTTACATGATGAAGTATTTATAAAGTCCTAAATTTTGCCATGACTGCCTAACCTCATTTTATACAACACATGATGCAAACAAACCCAAGCCTTCTTAAAATCTCTTCTTCAGGTCACTGAAACCTCTTCAAAGTTGCAGTGACTACTCTTGCTCTGAGGAGAGAGAATGGGGTCTGAGAATTTTTTAGACATCAGGTTGGCAGAGGGTAGGTAACAAACATGAAGAAGTGGGAGGGGAGTCCTGTGCAGCAGCAGGACTCTGACCAAGGACTGGAGCAGCTCAGCCAAATGCCTGCTCTCATCCACACTCATCAGGAAAGAGGAAAGGAAAAATGCTCTCAGTCCAGCTGCACTACTGGAAGACAGGTGTAAAGAGGAGTTCTTAGACATAAGTGGAGACAGAAGTTAGCTGTAGAATAAAAGTGATTTAATCATGATTATTTCCCAGATCCCAACTAAAGAAAAAAAAAAAAAAAAAAAGAACCTACAGCATAAAGTTAACCATGAAAGTTTCATGACTGATGCTGCAATTTAAGGCCACAGAACAGAAGAGTAGAAGGAAGGATTTATCTGGTTACAAGCTATGAGGACTCTAGAAGTGAGATCAGCTTTTAGGTCTCCCAAATGCTGCTTCACCTGCCTGCTTGTCCCCATTACAATGCCTGGTGGTTCCTCTCATCTTTGCAGCTCAGTGAAACAAATGTTTACAGAACACAAACATGCAATTTCTCTAAAACACCTTGTTCTGGCCAACTGCCTTGATTTGTTTCTGTGAGCCCTATGCCAGGACACAAGAAACCCTCTACTCTGTCTACTCAATGTCCACTCACAATCCCAGTTTCTGCCCCATAACCACCAGTTCCCAACCCAACGCCTCTCTAGAGGCTGCAGAATACTCTATATTTGGACAGTTTGTCAGGTTTCTCTCATCTTCAAGTTAATTCTTTCCAAAAGTCAATTTCTGAATTTGCTGTTCTTTCCCTCCTTTTTGCCTCCTCCCAAAAGAATTCAAGGGGATTAATTGATTTGGAAAGGTGCTGATGCCGTTAATATGGCTATTATTTCTGGAGTGGCTCTGATGACAGCACAGATAAGTATTGCAGGAATAAATAGGAACCTAGCAACATTGTTTTAGGGACATCAAAAGTACCCAAATGGCTTAGAAGCCCCACTCTCAGCCCTGCCTTTAGAATATTTACTACATTCTTCCACATTTAAAGATAAAGCAGAAGGCATGCCAGAAAAAACAGTCACTTGTCGGTGGTCAAAACTGTTACAGAAATTAAAGGTATTTCATGACACAGCCCAGCAGAAACTCCAACCTGCCTTCATGTGGCCATAATCCTCTGGAAGGGAAGTAGCACACAGCACACACTCAGCAAGTTACTGAGGAACAGTATTTAAAATATTTTGATTTTAAGCCACCTTTATTTTTTTAGCCAAATACAAAGCAAGTCTGAAAATGAATAAGAGGCTAAGCTGGTAAATGGACTGAAGAATATTCCTGAAGCCTACAGAGACTCCCTAGATTGTAGTTTTGTGTCTGTTACAGGTACAAAGGGTAGAAATATTTCATTTCATCTTTTTCAGAAGTAGAATTCAGGTAGATACAGAGCAGTCTCCACTTCCTTAGCCATATCAAAGGTATCCCCAGAAAAGGTTTTTTAGCTTTTTGTACTTTCCCTTTCAGCAAAGCTGAAACATTAGAGCCTTCAGTTGGCTCCCATCTTTCCCGACAATTTATGCTGTGCTGAGGACAAAGCAGAAGAGCCCCTTGAGCAACTGAATTTTTGCATACATGCTTTAGAGCCTGTAAATCTTGCTTTCAGTCAGACCCTTCTTAAACCATAAGTGCAGACAAAAACTTTGGAACTTATATTACCATCACTCAAGCACACAGTGGGATAGCAAACATCATGGCTGTAGCTGTGAAGGACCTTTACAACACAGGAAAGCCAGAAAATTAATTTATTCTTCCTGCAATAAGCAGCACAACACTTCCACTGTCTGCAGACAAGCAGTACTGGAAACTGGAAGTCAAGTAATGTTCCCAAACATTTGCATCCTGCTCATTTACCAAACAAAAAGAAACAAGTACCAAACAAGTTTCTCCTGGAGGTTATGAAGACTCTTCACTATGTGACGAGGACTGCATGGCAGACTGGTATTGGTGTACGGTAGGGCACTAGCAATGCTTGTTTTCATGAGATAGCTAACTTAATATTTTGAAACCACTGTGCCTCTAACCTCTGAATTCAAAATTTATTGATAGAACATGAAGTGTGAGAGAACAGGTGTGTAGAGAAAGCTGTAGGTACCCAGAGAAAAACTCACAGGAATTACTTCCTTTGGAAAAAGAGTGGCAGTGTGGCTGCCACCCACGTCCTGTTAAATGACTTTCTGAACCTCTCAGCTTTACATCTTCAAGAGGTGTGACACACACACCTTGGCATCTTTGTGATGATTGGAGTTTAACACCTTGACTTCAGCCGTATTTCTGTCAAACCCAGCAAATCAGGGAGAGCATTGTCAGCTGCAAGGGAGAGGGGAGTTCTTCAGAGGAATCGTAGCTGCTATTCTAAGTGATTCAATGAAGGTAATTATCACATGAAGCCCCCCCACCCCAGCAGGAGTCTTCTCAAATTTCCTTTGAACATCTCCCTCAAGTAACTACACTTTATGCTGCCCAGTGCTAAAAGAACCCTACCAAATTAGAATTACCTTTTGTTTGACTGTCATTTAAGAAAAAGGTCTTGCACTATGTGGCCTTTACAGCCACTTCAAGGTGTTCTATACTGCCAGAGGGATTAAACAGATTTTGATGCACTTATTAAGTGTGAACCCTTCATTAATAAGAGAGCATGGTCCATGGCAGTCCGAGGTGAAAACCCACAATTTTTGGGGGCACTTTCACCACTGGAGTCAGACTAAGGTCCAAATTCAGCAAGACGTGGGGAAAGTACAGAAACTCCATTCTGTCACTGTTGAGCAAATACTTAAACCAGTTCTTTCCAGAGTGCCCAAACTGCAAATCTGTCCCACACAGGTGCCAAAATCGCTAGCTTCCCCACATTATCACCTAAGATACAGTTCGGGTTCACTGGGAAACCAAAATAGTTGCAGTGAACAGCTAAAAAGCAATTTTTCTTCTCATTAGCTTCCTTTCCCCCCCTTCTCCTTATGTTTCTTTGTTTCTTTCTCCTTCATGCTGTAGCAAACTTTGGCAGTGCTGCAGAATGCTGATGAGACACATGCTTACTGTGTGAAATCCCAACAGCTATTTTTGGCCAATACCTGGCATGAACTGCCTCCTCTTTGAGGACTAAGGGAGTTTGCTTATCAGACCCTCTTGAAAAGTTTAATGCTTCCTTATGACTGGCCAAAAGGCTTGCAAGTTCTATGAAACCAACATCACATTATTGGCAAACTCCAGCAGCCCTTTGAGCATTTGAGTAGGGTGAGTTTTCCTTTGAGAACACTAAAACCCTAACAAAATGCATTTATATTCCATCTCTAAAAACAAGACCAACACTGTACATGTAAAATGCTTGCTCATTTACTTTGTCACAGTTTTCTTCTCTGTTGGTCAAGTGTAGCCTTATCACAAAAGACAATTATATAATCTTCCCAACATAGTATATTCCAAGATCTCTGAATGCTGACTTGTCACAGTCCTCAGACTGCTTCAAGGAATGCCTGTCACCAATGGCACACCCAGACTAAAGACCTTAAATATATTTATTAGAATCATTCAGATTGGAAAACACCCTTAAAAACATGAAGTTCATCCATAAAAGCATGACGATTCTCTTATGGCAAAGAACTAATCCCACAACACTTCAGGCCTCCTTGTGTCTGAAGGTTTATAAACCACAATTTCAAAGGCACTCCTGGCTACTTCTGAACACAAAGGATCAAAGATTTTTCTTTTTAATTCCATCTTTTATCTAAACAGATGATTCAGGAAGTGTTTGACTTAAGGAGTGACTGCACTTTTATGCCTCCCAATCTCCAATTCATGTTCAAAAAAAGAAAGAAATGGAACCACTGGCAAATAAGATGTGTTAAAGGTATTGTTTATCACAAAGTTAAAGTTGGAGTGTGGAAACACTGGCAGCTCCTATCTAGCCTTTTGTGATCACTAAACTACCCATTCTAAGTAGAGCTTCAGAAAGGAAAAAAAATTGAGGAACAATTCAAAGGTGGTTTCTAGAGACAGAGACAGAAGTCATATTCCATTCACTCATCTAAAAAAAGGCTTCTATCCACTTCTTCCCAGCCTTGAAAAACTTCTTGATATCCTATTCACTAGTCTGACATCTGAACCAAGTCCCCCAGACTACACCCACCATGGGAAGAGGTTTCACTGCTGTGAGCTCGGATCAGGACCAATCAAGACAGTTTCTCTGTTTTGCTTTGTTAATGTGAAAAAACACAGTGTTTTAACAGAGGGAACAGTCAGCAGGAAAATGTGCTTCATCCTCCAGCCACCTCATTTCATGAAGTTTAGTCAGCAGCTGTATCAGAGCCATTTTATTTAAATAGGTCACTAAAGGATCTTCCTTTTACCTTGAAAAAGATGTGGTCAGGACTTTACCTAAGCTGAAAGGTTTGAATTTCATTAGGACTTTAAAGTGGATTGTATTTTTTTTCCCATCCAAATACAACTAGCACCCATTTTTCAGCACATCAATACAGCTATTTGCATAAAGTATTGATTAGAAGTCATTACAACTGCAAAACGTTAATTACACCAATTAATTCCCAATCTGTTTGTACCTTAAGCTTTTCTGCATTCAGCAGAAGGTTAAAGCAAGAGTGAATCAGTCTTAGCTTTTCTCTGGGGACAACTTTCTATACATCCTTTAAATACCAATTTTTCTGTGTGATCATCCCTTTTCTCCTGGTTGTTTCATAATTCTCCATACTATTTGAAACTCTTGGTTACCCATCACCAAACAGGTTCCTTGCAGTCATCATAGTTAGCCTGTGGGTTTGTAAATGACAGAGAGCAAGAAAATGTTCTCAAGTGCCCCAGCTGCCAGTTGAAGGACGTGATTTCCATGGGACTGGTACAAACTCAGAGTGCTGAGCAGCTGTGAAAAGTCAGATCCTAACAATGTTATTGATCTGATTCCATTACCCGCCTTCCCTTCCACAGAAAATTTTATGTAATCAATTTGTGGAGACACCTTGATTCCTCCAACATCATTTGTCCTGCTCCCAAGGATGGCTGCATCAAGTTCACTCTAAATACTTCAACCCAGTCCCATCACATCATTTTTGAGGTTGTAAGCAGGCCTCTTATTTTCCAAGAAAAATAAAACAACTTCCCTGTCCATATTTTGACATGTTCCTTCTCATCTCTCTCTAACAAACCAAGCAATTTGGTTTCCCCCTTAACCCATAAAAAACCTCTAAAAACAAAAAACACAAAGGCAAAAAAATCCCTTTCTCTACTGACTGGAACCCCTGCTTTGCTAAAACTGCCTTTGGCTGGAGACCTTTGAAGGGAAAGAATCTAGGTTGTTTGTATTTAACCCAGCCATTGCTCTCAGTTGACCATACTGATGAGGATAAGTGGGAAGAGAATTTTGCATTTTCTTTGCACCATTAGGTACAACAAAGTTTGCATTAATGTAATAATGTCAAATGCACGAAGTATGTGCAATGAAGGAAATTATATATATAAAAACCTATTCACTGCCTAAGAAAAAAAATTACTTTGCACTATACAGACATACCCAGGAGCAGCATGCAAAGACCGTGCATTCACTGGAGGCAGATTTTAAGTTAAAATAGCACTTCTTATGACATGAAAGTTGGTGCCATGTGGGCACAGACAATGAGTCCACTTTCCCATTCCTTTGCTTAAGCTGCCAGTAAAGAATTATTAAATTTTTATAAAAGATTTCTTGGATCCAAATACTTGGAGTGCAGTGTTTAAAGCAGTATGATAAATCTCTGTTTTAAGTGATGATATTGTCTCAAATTAAAACAATGAGCTGACTGCTGAATCAGTCAGTCCTGATGGCTGCAGTGGAGTTTCAAACAGAGATTATGTCCAGGTGTTCAAAGACTTGGCCACTACCAGAATAAAAATATCCCTTCAATGTAATGCGACAGCCACCTCTAAGTCCTGTTATTAAATGCACCCAGAGATCAGCTCAGGGAGGGTAACATTCCTGTATCAAGGTTGCATAATTCAGAATAAACCTTAGAGTTTCACTGTGCAATCTATTTCTCCACCAAAAACTAAGTTAGTATTTGTCATCTCCTCGCAGCATATCCACCATTTTAGCAAGACTCATTGCTGATCCCTCAAGCCTTTTTCACATTTAGCCCAGACATTTGGTGTCTGTACAAGTAATTCTCCTTAAGCCAGCATAAGAAACTGCAAAGAACTCAATGTTTTTTGGAGAAAAACATTGAAATGAAAGTCAGCCACTGAAGATTTCCCAGATACACAGATAACTTACCTAAACTCAGACTGAGCACCTCTGATTTCTCATGTGTTGGTCAATTAGAGAAAATGCCAACGTGAGAAATATTTCTGGAGCTTAATGTAACCTTCTGAGATAATCAGCACATTGCAAAATTAACTCTGCTGAGGAATAGTTAGGACTCTGTGCTTGTGTAACCCAAAGAAGACACAGGTCAAATACCCTACAAAGTTATGTAATAATAGAACGCATGTAAAAGTTCATGCAACAAAGAAAGGTTTAGAATATAGACAAGTCATCAGTAGAAAACCCTCCTGTCTAAATGGCTGATACAACAGGGAAAAGCAGTTTCTATGGGTTTCAGGTTCAAAGAGCTTTTGGGGCTTGCTTTTAAACCCAGAAAGATTAACAATGTCTTTTGTATAAAATTACAGGGACTTGTCCCAAACTTCAGAAAGCTGGCTCCTCACTAAGCTAACCAGCATTTCCAAGTAAAATTATCTACTGTAAAATATGCATGGTAAAGGCCAGTACAAAACAGGGCATGCAAACTGTATAATGCTGGAATTCAGAACTTCCTGACAGTTGCAGCTTTTGTAGTAGACCACAGAATTTTAACAGGTAGAAAAGTAGAGGTACGATTTTAGGTTTTGTTTGGTTGGTTTTTTGGTTTTTTTAAGGAAAAAATCTCTTTGGAGACCACTGTACTAATAATTACAGATATAAAGCAATGATCTTTGATATTAAAAGAATTTTTAAAAAACACCACACCCACCTTTCCCTCCCTCCTTTTGGAAAGGATTTTGTGGTTCACAGAAACCATCTGGCTACAAGTAATTGAGCACATAATCCTTTACACTTGCATCCATGCCCTTCCAGCACCATCTCTTTAGAGATGAAAGTCTGGGGATCTGGCTCCAGGCCCAGTCAAAAGGGAAAAAGCAAGTGAATAGAGCTGACAACCACACATCCTAAGCCTGAGGCTGCATTAACTACTCTATATCTCCTTTTTTAATGTTCTTGAAGGCCAATGGCAACAGCTGATGAGAACCTCAGAGCCACAGCTCCAATAGCACTGGGAAGAACAGGGAGAACTCAGGCTGTAAAGACATCTCTGGCCTCCCATACATCCCCAGAGGCTGAAAGATTTGGGCAGAAATCAAACCCATTCACTGAAGAGTTTGGTCTTGTTGCACACCCTTGTTTCTGTGGGAAGAGATTCTCTGCGTGAGGAGTACCCAAAACACCAGACTATAAATATCTTCTCATCACCATCCATCAGAGGATTATCAGAGACTTCTTTATGAATGAGTCAGACTGCAGACCTAATATCATTTATGAGTTAGGGCAGACACGGATATTTCATGCAGGTCAGACAAAAAGAGCATACGATTTTCTGTCACGATCATTTATGAGGTCCTGACCTTAATGCAACCTCTCTTCACAGTGCCTGTGACTTGTTTTCTTTGGTAATTCCTGTGAATTAGCTTTTTTGCTTAGCTGTCTAAAGTAATTTTTATCACATGCAAAAGCCTTCCCATGAAGCAACAGAGCAGCTTTGCTTCTTACCTTTAAAAATATCCCCTTTTTTCCTGTGTATTGATACAATTTCATAGCCAGGACAATTTTACATAAACTATTTTCCACTCCACTGAATGTTATGTCGCTCTACATGAATATATTTCTTGGTTGATGCTAAGGCAAAATATTGCTGTAAATGCTGTATTTTCATAAATGCTATTATTTGACTTTTTAATAGACTCATTCCATGCATACTATCAATACCAAGTCTTACTGATGGATCTGTATTAAGCTGCCAGCATAATTTCCTCTGCTGTCCCCAGAGCCTTCACATACAAGTCAAAGGGAAAAAAGATCACTGGCTCTTCTGTATTTTTAAGGCAACAAAGTGATCAAGACAGAGAGGAGAATGATTTGAAAAACTCCGATCAGTAACAGAAAAATAGAGAAAGGGAATTTGAGACTTAAAAGTGCTAAGTGGGAAGCTGAGAGTTTTATCTTTTGGTCCATTAAAAAAGAAAAACAGCTACTGAAGTAAAAACAACACAGAATGGCCAAATTCAGAGCCACCTGTATATATGGGTAAGTTGAATAACAATAAATTAAAGCCAGATCCAGCTGTAAATTTCCAATAGCACATAGCATATGAGAAAACCCTATGATTGTAATGCTAATACAATCCATACAATGCTGATGAGGGACAGCACGGTTTTACCAAATTTAGACTATTTTTAGGTATCATTTGGCTCACATTGGGAGAACATTTTGTTCTCTTCTGCATTAGTTTAAATCTAAATTCTGAGTAATTGACTCCAGCGTTATATTTCTCTGAAGGAAACTAAAGATCTGTGCTGCCTAGAC
The DNA here is from genome assembly GCA_013401135.1 of Cettia cetti. Lineage (NCBI taxonomy): Eukaryota > Metazoa > Chordata > Aves > Passeriformes > Sylviidae > Cettia > Cettia cetti. The sequence continues at coordinate 31,847 of VZUI01093778.1, forward strand.
TTGTGTCTGTAAAAGGCCCAAGAATACTAGCAATAACATTCTTGTTTTATTCTAGCCTTTCAGCACGTTAGGAGCAATTAAACAAAATCCTATAAATCCAGATGCAGCAACTTTGATTCTTCATTCACATATATCTAAACCAAAATTTTCATTGGCTTTTTAGAATTTATGATTACAAATATGTTCTCTTTGACTTTGTCATTTTGTAACTGCCTAGTTATATACTTATGAACACACCCTCTATGCCTTACCAGACCCCCTGGCCTTTTCAGGGTTTCTGAAACATCATACAAAGATCTCCCTGTTTTTAAAAAGACATCCGTTAATACAGAGGCTGAATCTCTGAGATGCAAGTTTTGTCACTCTCTGAAAATAACAAACCTATAAAACTGTATTTTCAGGCTGTGTTGTATTTGTTCTGAGCCACTGCCAAATATGAAATAACAAATACACACTGCCTTTTAATCATGTAGCTTAGATTATATAATAAAATAACACAAACGGAAAGTAAGTTCATAAATAGTTCTGATCAGCTTTCTATTTACTCACAAAAATTGTCACATTTTAAAAGCAGTCCCAAAGTGCTGTTAATGAAACCTCTTATCAGGAATAAAGACCTTAGAAAAAGATTCTGGCCATTTCCTGTTCTATTTTCTTTGAAAGATTACACATTCCAGCATAATTCAGGACAAGAAGCATGTAAGGTAGTTCTATTTGCAGGAGAGTTCTGCAACAAGACTTCATACCCAGAGACAGCAAAGGCAATAGACTTGCATTCTTTATCTGAGTTAAAGTCAAATCTCACAAAAGGCAGGAGCTAAGCATCAAGGAGTTCAGATCTCCAGCTGCTTTTAATGCATGTTACTCAGTGTTTTACACAGACCAGCTGAACACATGGCCCTCTGTGGGGCTGGAAGACTATCACACACGGGGGGAAAGGAGAGGAAGATATCACAGTGATATGTGGGACCCAGGGAAGCCCCACACACACGAGGGTCATGCATCAACAGGACACTTTCTTAAGACCCCTTTTCTTTATATAGATGAGAAGGCACATGCAGCCAATCCTCATTGGTTCCCCCAAGGCCTGGGCCTGCTCCCCAACAGGCCTTACTGGTTGAGTTGCATAATTAAGGTAATTATATAATCAATCACATTCCAGTTATAAGATTGGAATTAATTATAAGTCCAAATGCATTTGGTCACACCTATTCGTGAATCTGCAGTCTTCTGCAGTTTATTTTTGCAGTCCATCACTGTAGAAAACACCTGACCTTTTGGGAAAGTCTTTAGCCTCTCTTTAAATGCTCAATGCAGTGGGTACAGGAGACAAGTTACAGTAATAACAGCAGTCACAGTATGAGAGAGTCCACGAGAACCAATAAGAATCTGATTGAAGTCTCTCATTCATAGGAAGTTTGGGACACAGTTTATCATCCTTATTTTTTGTGAAGCTAAGGCTCCACCTCATAAAAAAACAAGGAAGGGAAACATTCACAAGAAGCAGCTGCTTCAGTCTTGGAAGACAAACCGGGAAATCCTTGGAAACGCACTGAGTTAAAATCAATTTGCATGACATTACCTACAATGTGTTATTTATTTCTTAAACAACCTTTGCTTCCTTCACTTGTAGCAGAAATGGCAGCTCAGAGATGTTTGAGGATGGGGTGCTGCTTGAAAGTTCCCTCGTGGTGTTTTGAGGCGCCACTATGAGGCCAAATTGGCCTGAAATGGAGCAGAAGGGGAGTCATTAACAGTAATTATGCATGCTAATTAGGCAGCCACTGGCACAGAGGCAATGTATCATCACCTTGACTTCGTGCACAGAAAACTTTCAGCTTTTAAAGCTTAAGGTCTCCATCACCTTAGTTCCTATTATTTAGAGCAGAAATCTTTACTCCCCAAAACATTTACACCCCAAAAATCTTTATCCTGCTCCTCCTGGAGCTGCAAAGAATCTGAGCAGTCTGCTTCCCAGTAAGCACACTTATGTCACTGTTAAAGCAGCTTATCTGGGAACAGTGTGCAGACTGTGGGGCACAAGCTGTGACTAGACCTTCAGTGTCATTGTCATATTCAGCTAAGTATGGATCCAAACAATGCTGCTGCCAAGAATCCGGTCCTTAAATGCTCAAAAGGAGCAAAACAGCAAGATGGAATCAAAAAGTTTTATTTCCCTTAGTTTGGCATTAAGGTAATTAGTATTGGGATACAGGCTTTAGTTTTAATATCTACTATCCAGAAGTGCTATTAATAAATTAGAAATGAGAAGAGCTTCAAGAGTAATGAAAACCTGGATGATACTACATGACCACAAATGTGCAGCCGAATCTGCACCTGAACAAGAGGTTAAGATGTAAACTGTGATTGCAGTCTGTACATAAATGAGTAACAGATTTGGATAAGAAAAGTCTTCAAAGCCAAAAGACACAAAGTCCTGGTGTCAGGAAACCAAAATTAAACAAAGGTATACAAATACTAGAAATTAATCTTATTTGAGAACAACATTTGTTAATAATATTGCTAAGGGTCAGCATCTGTGAGAGGTTTATTTTCACGCTTTTATGCATCTCTTCTAATAATTTTCCTGCACAGTAGGACTTTAGATTAGTTCCAACCTGAATCTTGCATAGGAACATCTTTGAATCTTTCTCTTGCCCCTTTCATGTAATGCCTGCCTACATCCGTTTGCCTTAGGTTCTGCAGCCATATAGCACTCTGATGTTTTCAAGACTTCTTTTTTCCTTTTCCTGCTCTAGACAGGACTGCTGAAAAAATGCTGTAGTATGTTTTCAGCTCTGGTTTATCACTCCTAAGCATTTTCCTCCCGGTTGTTTTTAACACATTTAACATGTCTACACAGGTAAACACATTTACTTTGAATTCTGTTTTGCATTGAGTAGTCTCCTCACTGAGACTCTTTCCTCTTTCTCCCTCACTTCACTATTTTATAGTTCTTCACCAATGGTACCTTAAGCAAAGCTGAGATTTTTTTTTCAAGTAATTGTTGGCATCTATTTTAGCTTGCTACTGTACCACAATATAAAACACAAATGGAACATTACTGCAGAACAAGACAGAGCTCAATTTTCAAATATTGGCTTTCATTTCTTTGCACATGTAATTGTTTGCTAGCACAAGTCTAACAGGTACAGATGGCCAAATGTATGGCTGCACCTCAGAATAATTAATGGTGGCATATTAGAGGCTAGACTGAAGTTGTACTCCTAAAGGTCTAATCCAAGCCTCAAAACACTTAGTATATTTAGAATTACTACACTTATTTCATCGTGACAAACAATATGCAATACTATCAGAATTCATACTCCTCAAGATGAGTACTCAATCAGAGAAAATCAGGATATATGCTTGCAAGTTTTCCCCTTCACACACAACACAAACTCACACAACTTCAGAGATGCAAAAAACTCTATTTTTCATTTGTCGTTTCATCCAGTTCGTTTCCTGGTAATTTTATTTGAGTCCTTTTAATTTTTGCACTCAAAAAGACTCATAAGGAAGATCTTTATAATCCAATCATTGTTATTAGGTTCTGTCACTCTCTCCCCTTTTAATTATTAACAAAAAGAACAGGGTCAAACTATACAACTTGTAATTGAGTAAGCACAAAATACTTCCAGCCTTCCCTAGGCATAAGAAGCAGCTTATGAAAAGACAATTCATGGGAGGCAAAAGGTTGCTCCTGGGGCCCAGGTTTGGTTCTTGGCATTTTTAAAATCAAAAAATACATCTTAAATATTATGGATACATTCAAATAACTCTCCTTGTCACATCTGCCCTAAGCAGTATTACCTACAGTATTTATCTGCTTCATGAGGATGTCTGCAATGTAAGTAATTGTAAAGCAAGCTGAAAACATGACCTCCATCAATCTACAGTACATGCAAATGCTTAATTTAATTTTTCCATCAATTTCCAAATGAATGAGGCTCATTGTATTGAAAAATAAAAACAGCTTGGCCTTTGACTTTGCTGGAGATTACTCTTTCCACATTAATGTCTTCAACAATGGAGTTTCAGGCTTTGCAAGAATTAGATGAAAAATGTTCAGATGATACCCGTTTGATCTTTACACTTTTCCACTCATGCTTGAGGCCAACAGTGCAGAGATGCATTTAAAGTAATCACGCATTCCAACATCAGCACAGCATACCTCAAGGAGAACTGAAGGCATTGGTGGTAAAAACTTATTGACATGCATTGTCAAACAAAAAGAAGGCTGTACACAAAGATCAGAACCTCGCTGGCAGTGTGCACAGCCTATATAATACATTGGTAGCCTCATCTCCTGTGCTAACAAGGTTTTCATATTTAGTGTTCCTGAGAAGAACCATTTAATTAAGCACAGAGATTGAGAGAGGCTGCTCACTACTATTTGAATTTCATTCTGTTTTGCATCCGTTGTCAATGAACATAAATTGCAGAGCTATTAAAGATAGAACTCAGTCAAAGTTTCACACTGCTTAAGTAAAGCAAAAGGGAATTTAACTATACACATATTGGCATTGCAATCAGCCAGGATGTATGACTGCAGTGCACAGTTATATGTGCTAGGCTTAATCAAACTAATTTAATCAACAGAAGGCAAGACACAGTAGAATATGCTTAATGTGAGCTGAGGTTGAGCAGTGAGCCTGCAGAGCTCATCCTTACCTCCCCAATCCTGGTTGTCAGAGATGGTTGCAACACCTCAGTCTCTAGGAAGGTTCTGTGCCCTACACAGAGTGGGGAGGGGGCAGGCAGGCAAAGAGGCTAATTGATATCAGCTGGCAAGATGTGTTTGTTGGCCAGGTTGGGAAGCCCATGTCCCACACTCACCTGCTAACATATGCCTCCCATCAGAGCAAACAGGAGGTGATGCAAGAGTCAGGTGTTTGGCTCAGTGCTAGGGCTTCTCACACTGGGAATTTCCACCCAGCCAGGTGACAGACAATTCCTTTGTGCTCATCAGCTTGTGCAAAGCATGTCATTACATTCAATTTTATTCCATGCAGACAAAATGCACCACATTAACTCAACATAGGAGAAAAAAGTCCTCATGTTACAGGACTGATAAACAGAATAGCTGCATCTCCAACAGTGCCAGCATCTGGAGGCATTACTATTTTAATATCTACTTTCATATGAAGTGTTTCATTTAAAAAATGTAATTCTTTCTCACCTCCATAAAAAAAGCAACACAATGTAGCCAAGCATTTTTACAGCCTCACTGTTAATCATGTATTTCAGAATAGTAAATGACATTCAGGAATGAGCCTGGCCCCAGTGGTGGTCAACAGCAGATGGGAGGGTAACAGATTCTACCCACAACGTCACATCAGAAAATGGGAAAGTGAATACATGTGAAAAGCTAAAAGGTAGCTCTGATGGCCATGATGGAGGGCTCTGGATGCTATGTGGTAAAAGGGACATGATGGGCCACAAATCTCTTGAAATTTTAGCTCCAAATCTAAACTCTAAGTTTCTCCAAGAATTTAGAGAGCCTAACTTAAATCTTTCCTCTCAAGGGAAGTCAACCAAATTCAAACACAAGGAAAGAATGTTATGTCAGCTTTCCCAAATGAGCACAAATTCCTTGGGCTTAGGAATTTGGCAGGCAAAGCTTCAGGTATAATCAATTTATGCAGCTCTGGCTTTTACTCATTATCAGACTATTATTCTCCTTCATTGCCCACAGTATCTTTGTTTTAATGTTAGAATCCCTTACAGAAAGCACCAAACTGACTACAATGGCTATGGGCTACGTCTTTCTAGCCTTTCCAGGACATATTAGGCAGCTGCCCAGAAAGTTGTGACCACAGAGAACAAATGTACAAGGTACTCCACACAAAGGCTTTCCATCAAAATTATTTCTTTAAGGGCATAAGCAAAGTTAGTAATTGCCTCAGGTTTCATCAGAAAACACAAGCATTTTCCAATATTTTTAAGGAACAACAACAACAAAAAAGAAGTGAGAACTTCCCTTCCTTTCAACAAACCATGGTTTTATTTGCCTGCCTAGCTTCAAGCCAAACCATCCCATTCTATATATTCTCAAATTAAGCATAAGGCTGCATACCTTTGCCCATTTTTGCCACTCAGACTTTCCTCCACTATCTCTCACTGTTCTCAATAGAATTTGATTTTCTGATGTGCAGTACCAACCCACCCAACCCCAAGGCAGAATTTAGCATGTTTTTCACAAGTCATTTCTACTGGGAAATCTATTATTTGAAACTCAAACAGCACCAGGACAAAAAGCAAAACTCGCTTCAACTCAATTTCATCACTTTAGGCCCCTCAAAGACAAAAGCTTAAAAAAACCTTTTAACAATCCCTCTGCCTTTCTGGTCTGTAGTTGTTCTAGACTCTATAAAGAGGCCCAAGTGAGCCTTCCTGAACTTGCTGGCTGTGAAGTGGCTGCTTTGCCCTAATCATGCTTAGCTGGTTTGTCTCACAGTGCTGTTCTCACTGCTTCCACCAATAATTTTCCAGATCTGTTACCAACATTATAGGTTAATAACTAATGTCAGGGTGGCCAGCAAGAAACCTGGGAGGCCTTGCAATATGGAGGAGATTGATCTCTAATTTTCACTACACTGCTCCACTGGCAGAGGTTCAACACTAAGTATATGATATCAACAAGGGGAGTGGAGATTAGCTACAATTTCTTTACCAAAAATATCAATCCTTCGTTACTTAATGTAACCTCTTATTCCATTAAGATATCACCTTTCCTTAATAAGAATTACTGCGTATTGTCTCAAGAAACTTGTTTTCAAGTTACACCTGAATTTATGGGTGTAGAGTGACAAAAACTAATTCATCATCCTGGCTCTTTTCTCTCTTCTGGGGATTAAAAATATTAAAATCATACTTTTGTTCCCAAGACAGAGGAAACCTGCAAATACCTCTTTTTATTTAAAGCATCTCCCAAACAACTTCTGAGTACATTCTGTTTTCTGCACTGAGAGTAATTGGTCTTCTCATGTTAGACAGTTTTGAAATAATGTAGTTCATAGAAAAAAAAAATCAGTAGAATGGGCTGCAATGTTGTTTTCCACCATTTTGCCAAAAATAGCAGCCATTTTATTACTGCAAAGTTCTTCACTCAGAAAGGTAAAGCAGAAAGTACAGAGCCCTGAATCAAAAGAAACAAGTTCTGAATATCTTTTTCTAATATCTAATAAGACTGGATTTATAATATAATTTTACCAAATGCAATGCATTTCTTTATTAGGCAAACAGAACACTTCTAATTTCAAAGCACACAATTAATGTCAGCCCTATTTGTTTTTATTTAGTGTCTTTTATCGATACTTTTCCTTTGGCTAGGTAAACTCCAAAGCCTTCATATTGGTGTTTTTTCCTCATTTTTTCCCTCCCACTAAGGAAAAAGATGACAGGTAATAATATAATGTGTGGTAGAAGGAGAAATGCTGACAGACATTGTATTACTTTGCTTCAATTAGGCTCTAATTACTTCTTCTCTTCAATTAGAAAATCACATGAACCAATTATGCCAGATAATATGTGCTTATCCTATTCAAACTGCACAATGGGTAAGGTCTATTCACATTGATTATCTTCAATTTATGCTTTTAGCCTTTTTTTTCCTCTTCTGTCTGCATGGCCCATTACAGTTTTAAAGTGGAAGCTCTTAAGCAGTTCTCAGTATTATGATATCATTCATTACAATTGTTATGTTTTGATGGAAGAAAAATTTTGATGCCTTGAATGCAGAGAGGAAAATCTCTTTGGATTGAATGTATTCCAATTTTGCTAGTTTGGATAACAATATTCCCATGGTCTTTTAAATAAATATAATACAATGTGGTCTACTGATAATGGACAGAGCTGAGGGAAACAGTTGGTTCTTTGGGAACAGAGATTTTAAAACCAAACAGAGGGTATTGAACACAAGAATTTCTCACACATTGTCAGCACAGAGGTATTGGGCCTCATTTGTGAATGATCTGCAGAGTGGAAGGCAATCAGCAAAAGCAAAGGGAAAGCCTTAAAACCCTAGAGGCTGAGAAGCCACAGCAATATTTTCTGCTAAATAGATGGGGGAGAAACATTTTATGAATCCTTGCCCATTATAGAACAGTTCAACAGATCTGGATGAGCAGAAAATGCTAGGAAACAACACTGAATACTAGAGGCAACTTGCACTATTTCACCTCTCCCTTTATAAGGATTTAAGGGATTCTGCTTGTACAGGGTTTTAGCTATCCTTGTGCTCAGCTGGGGAATGAACTCCTTTTAATTCTCCAAGGATTAAATACAGAACACTAGCTTTGCTGCCCAGCACTCTCCAGAGATGGGCAAACACCAGGTAAGCTTCAGCTGACTCCACGTGACCCCTGTCTCAATCAATGGGAATCTTTCCTGCTTAGAATACACAAACTCCACTCACATTGGTTTAGCTTGAATAGAATTGCTATGCAAAGAGGAGGTTCTGATCATGAAATCATTTAGGTTGGAAAATACCTCTGAGATTATCAAGTCTAATCAATTTCCCCATTACAATTCTATAAAAAAATTATAATTGGACATAAACTAAAACTATTATATGGTACAGTTGCACCTATTCATGCTTTTCCTGACTATTTTGATGAAAACACAAAGACTGATTTGTGTATACAACAAGTATGAACGTAAAAGTTACAAAACTGCACTTTTTTTTTTACATACATTCAGTAAAAAGAAAGCGGCTCAGGAACAGTAAAATCCCACTGCAGTAAAATAAAAATGAGGGAGAAAATGAAGAGTTAAGCAAAGGTAAGTTATTTTGTATAATGTCATGAACATGAAATGTGTATTTGTCAAAATGTAATTACAAAGGACTCTCCACACTACATGATATAATGAGTGTCATAATGGAAGTTCAAACATCACAGGGAAAGTAGTTACCTGTGACAGGCAGAATCATTTTTCATTGAATTGTAACTAAAAGATGTAAAAATTGAAATGTTTGTGAGACTGCACTATTCTAAGAATTTACTGCAGAATTATATACATTTTAGGTAAGACAAGCCTGTATAAACAAACAAAAAAAAAAGATTTGGCTAGCAATATTCTCAGCAATCAAAATGCTCGGGGAAGCTCAGCTTTGAAATTTCCCCTCCCTCCATCCCACATGGTTTTGAAGTCCAAATCTAGGTCCTAACTAAAGTCAAGGTCTCATAATAACCTGCTCTCTCCAACAGCAGAAGGAAAAGCAACCAAGTAAGACAGTTTTTTTCTCAGAAAAATTTTACAGTGGCAGAAATTAAAAAAAGTTTAATATCAGATGCCAAGAGACTTCCAGTCCATCTGCCAGATCAAAGACTGGAGCAGGTTTAAATGAAGACCAAAACTTTTGGAAGCTGATGTGAGCAGAAGTACTTCTCATCAGAATCTTCCTTCCACCACTCAAAATTCAGTACATTCACAGAGTTTTACTGAAGTTCAAGAACACTTGTCTAGCATTTTGGAGCTATAAAAGTGACAAAGAAACAGAAGTTAAATCTTTTAAGATGCTTTTTGCACTCAAAGAAAAAAAAAAACCTGAACAGATTTGTTTCAAAGATGAGACTCATTTCTCAATGGCTCACACCTCTTTTTTTGATAGACATCAAATGTGCCAACTTGACTGGAGTGACTACAAAACCTTTAGAACCATTTGCACAGACTAAGACTGAACGAATTTTGTTCCCCATCTCCTTTTAATGACAAGAGTCACTTGAAGTGAATTATCCCTAAAAGTGTCAGCTGGACAAGCCAATTGGTTTTGGACACACTGGTTGGGAGAAACATAAGCTCATTATCTGTTTTGACTATGAAGACTGCTAGGCCTCATAAAACTGATAAAGTTATTTGTCTCACCTGACCCAAAGCAAACCACCTAAAAGTAACAACTTACACTTTCTGTTATTATTCTGTCTTCTGTCCAGAAGTAGAAATAGCAGTACCAACTGTTCTGTGAGTAGGTTATTTTATCGCCAAGGAGAAGAAATCCTCTCTAATCCAAAGGGCTGCATTAGTGGGGAGGTCACACAAAAAGGGCTTCTGTTGAGTTCACCCATGCCCATGCCTTAACAGAGCCAAAGTTTGTTTATTCTCTTCAGCAGTATTACATGCTCTCCAACTGGTAAGAAGGAGGAGGAATAAAATTAGACCTTGCCCATACTTGCAATTATTTTGTGGCAAGTTCTCTACAGCAATAAAAATGAGGCCAGAGACATGAGGCAGCAATTTAGCACGGAAAAAGTCACCATGCACACACACACAAAAAACAAAAACAAAAAAACAAAACAAAACGAAAAAAAAAAAGGAAAGAAAATGCAGGGTTTAAGATGCATGTATGCAAATTCATGGTCTCTTGGGTATTCGTAACAGTTTAACATGAAATTCAGTTTATGAGCATGAAGCATTCTCATGCTTGGTTTAAACTACTGTAAATTGCACTGCATTTTCCCCTTATAAATAGTACTTAAAAACAATTATGACCCATAAGTAAATGCTTTTACTTGAAATATTACTCATTATGGAAAGCACTACACCTTTATCATTTGCCTCAAATTTTCAGAAATAGATTGCATGAAAGGCAGAACTGAAGTGTTTTTCCCATGAAGAGAACTCAAGTACATCAAGACCCTTCCCACATATTAAATGTATGGCATCAGAAAATCTTTACATACAAATGGAAACAAACACTTAGAAGCCAAAAGGGATCCAAGCAGAACAGCAGGGAAGCAGATCCAAAAGAAGCAGAAGACAAGATCCATAAGTTTATAGTCTATAGTACTTGCTAGTTTAGGAATGAAAAACTTTTGAAAGACTTGGGCTTTAAATTTTCAACTTAAATGAAAACTTACTTATGCTAAGAAGTCAGCTTTGAAATGGAGTACTTGAAACTGGTTTTAGCACTAAAAAGAAAATAGGTTGATGCAATTCACTGGAGAAAAATAGGATTTTTCTCTGTAGACAAATTTTGCAGTGATCAATCACTCTAATAAAGTATCAGATCTGGTATGGAGGACTCATGTTTAACAATTATAATTATGGAACCATATCAGTGATGAATACTCTGTGTTGTGAATACAATAGTATTGTATTTTTAGACCACTGTATAATTTCTGGGCACACTTTGATGATTTTGCTGGCTACTCACCTATTTTATAAATCAGCAGGAGACTTGACAAGATTAGAAAAAAAAGGTTTCCTTCTCCCTAGATTTATATATGCTCCGTTATATTCATTGTTGTGCTGTTCTGAACAACTTACTCATTGATTTATGGTATGTGCTCTGTAAAATCTTTTTAATGTTTCTATGTGCCCTGCATGTATCTCTCACTTTAAAAAAAAGTAGTAAAAATTCAGGAACATTTTCAGAAATTAAACCGTGCACCAAAAAAAATGTAATCTAAATTGCCTCTTTTTTACAAATTTATATACATCTATTTATTCCTTATTCTTCAGCCTTAGGGAAGAAAAGGAAACAAATTGCTTACGTGATGTGTCAATAGAAAAACAAGCAAAAAAGAGAAAATAAAAAAACAAAACAAGAAGAGGCCCATGCCTTCAGCAGGACAAAAATTTTCAGTGTATCTGCATTCTTCAGGTTTCCCCTCCATCTTTCTCACTGAAAACATCTCAGGTTGTCCATAACCTCTGCTCTCACAGGGAGAAATTACTAAAATTTAAGTATGCCCATTACTTCAAACAGGCTTAGGGTATTAAGCCAAATTGAATATATATCCATATGATCCATATGTTCTAAAACTTTTGCATCTCTGGCCTTCCTTCCTGGAAAGGCTTCTTCCCCCTCTTCCAGCCCTCTTGTTGGAAAACGGGATGCTGGAAATGAGCCAGTGTAGTTCTCCCTCGCTCCCAAGATTAGCTCAGATTTTTCCTTCTGCCTCACTGTACTGCCTTTTGTCTCTCAGTTGTTTTCCTTTCTTACCCCTGAAAGGCATTTGAAAGTTAAGTATCAGCAAGAAAAAATTCTCTGTGAGTAAATTTGAAAGGAAATAACACTCATGTTTTTTCATGACTGTACTCACTTTAATGGCTTAAAGCAGGTGCCACTGCCATACACCACTCATTCCCACTTCCACCCAAAGTATTATGAGTGCTTTTGAAAAAAAAAAAATACACTTAATTCATTAAATAACTTTCTCTATTTCTGGGCATTTAGCCTAACCAGCCCTTAGTGCTATTGCACTGCAAGTAATAAATAATAATTCCCTCTCCACTGACAAAGAAAATAATTGTTCCCATTTCACAGGTAAAAAAAAAAATATTTCCCAGATTCCCCAGAAAGTCTCCTTGAGCCTGTCAAGTGACACAGCCACAGGATCCCTTTACTCCTTTTTAAGGCATCTAGTGACTTCCATAATTCCATTAGAAATGGGGCATGCTACAGAATGGAGCCACAGGAATAAAACAGGCAGATTTCCAGGAGCCTCTGTTCCTAGGGGCTCTTTGACTAGACCAGCAATTGTAGGGAGTGCTTCTAAGATGGCACATCTGATACTTGGAGCATAGCGTTAGAATCTCCCTTGTAGTGCTCCATGACTGGGAATTTGAAAGATGTGGGAGTAGGACCACTGGGCGACTCTCCATAACCCACAAGTAACGCTCCATGTTTGACCTGGGGCAGGTTTAGAGCAACCCAAACCTTCTTCCCTGTAAAAATGCAGTCTAAGACAGCAGAGATTCAGAGTACCTTGGGTGTCAGAGCAGCTGGGAGCCAGCATGAGGGAGCAGGTAAACTACAGCCAGAAGACAATGCTGAGAGGCTGCTGTTAGTGTGGAAGAGGGTCACAATACCCTTAAATAACACTTTTCAAAGACACTTAGTACATAGAAATTCAATGCCAGGTTGAAAAAAAATTTAAATGCCTCAGATTTAGCATCTAATGAAGTGGATTTTGGGTTCACCTCATCAGTGCAAAAAAAGGTCCCAGCAATTCTGCCAGTGTGACATATCCCACTGAGACAGAACAGAACATGCTGGGAACATCTTGTCTCAGCACACAGACAAGGTAATGTCATACATCCCAGCCACAGCTTTGGCCACATCCCCAGCACATTCCACAGGCCCTGTACTTCTCTATTCTGCATTCACCATCCCTCACCTCTTTCAGCCCGGTGCTTGCAGTGCAAGCAGCAACACTGTCTCCTTGAAATGGCTCACGATGGCACAAAGCAACTGCACCCTTCCAGGCTGCTCCCAGCCACCTGTGCCCACTGCATTGTGTCCCAAAGCAGTGCTGTTCCCAGCAGGATCACCAAATACAGCAAGCAGGGCATGCTCCAACGCAGCCCTGGCCTGCATGCCCACCTCCCTCATGAGCCAGAGCTGAGGAATACAAAACTGTAGACAGTGAGTATTTTGAGAAAATGCCTAATGGAAGTACCCAGGAAGGTGGATCTGACTTAATAACAAAGAGACATGTACCAATTTGAGTTTGAGTCCAATTCCCAGAATGGCATTATCTGTGTAGTGTTAATTCTTTATTATTCAAAAGATTGCTAACTGTTCATATCTGCACAAATGTGTTCATGCTTCATTCATTCCAAGTCAATAATAATGGATTCTTACTATTGATTATACATGAGCCTTTTTGTCCCATCATAATGAAATTTTAATGTTGATGGTCCCCAAACTATTATTTCAACCTAATAACAGTGAGCCTTGACAATTACCTCGCTCTGTGAATTGCAGATAGAACTAATAAGGTCATTCTTAATAACTTTTTGTTTACCTGACATTTTGTAATTTTATAGTTATTATGTATTATTTTAAAGTCAGAGGAGTGTTTTGCAAAGAAATGTTGACTCCCCATGGAATAAAATACAATTCTGCCAGGAGAAAGCCTTTCCCTTGCCTGCTCCCTGACCTACAGTACACCACTTGCTGAGTGAGGCCCAAGACAGAGAAGCAGTTCCATTTCTGCAGTTCAAAAACAGGATAGTAAAAGAGAAAAAGAAAAGGCAAGAAGCTTAACATTTTAGAAAAATCAGTAAGTAAAAACCTAATCTAAGAAATTACAAGGGTAGGCCATCTAGTGATAATGTTTTAGCCTGATTTAGTGAGCTGGAGAGCATTTCAATTGCAGCACTGGTGTGGGACAGTCCTCAGGAGATTTGTCCCTTTTTCTGGGATAACCAAGCACCCCCCACCACTAGTACACCATAACCAGGGAGCAGAGATTTCAGTTCCCAAACTGATCTCTTCCCCAGCTGGCACTGCTCAGTGCCCAGCCTGTCCCCTCACTCCATCCTTGCCCTGCTAACAGCAGCCCCACTGCCGTCAGACCCCGCTCCTACAGTGGCACAAGGGCCTCAAATCCAAATCCTTGCTTCGTCAGAGCCCACCTTTCCCTCCAAAACCAAGCTGTGTCCAACACTTCAAACCTTTTGAATGGCTGCAGAAGTGCTGTCAGCCACATGCTGTGCCCAAGGTGCCCTCCCCAAGGCACCAACAGCTTGTGTGTCTCCACAGAACCTTCCAGAGCAGGGCAGACCCCTCAGGCAGCCCAGGAAGCATCTACCCAAACCCAGGGTTTTCCACCCAAAAGGAAAAATTATTGGTCCTGGGGGTACATTTGGTGAGGGAAACTGGGAGAAACTAGCAGTAAGGAGATGACCAGAAGGTTTTGGCAGCAACTCCATCCCGGGCTAATGACCACCAGCCTGTGGGGGAGAGAGTGGGGAGAGAAACAGCAGCTGCAGGAGAGCTCCCAGTCCAGCCAGGCACAGAAAGAGCAAACAAGCAAATGGGATTTGAAGAGATGTTACTGGGGTAAATCCATGTGTAAGCAGTCTCAATTTTGCTAGGTTAGTTATGTGTGTAAGCACAGGAACATCCTGAGCTGAGAGACTCTCCCAGGATATGGGTTTCCACACACCACACCCCTCTGCTCAGACATATCCACAACCTGGAATTTGTTACCAAAAACCCCCCACACTCATGGGTACAGATTTGCCTGTGAAGCAAGGATAAAATCCTTAAAGATATTTCAATTTAGGAGAGATTATATTACATGGAACAGCTTTTTATGCTTGTTCTGGTCCCTCTGCTGATGGCAGGTTGGCTAAATCAAGGAATGTGGCTATAAAATTGTTTGAGGAATGGTGAAGGATTCTGGTGAGAAAGCTGGCAGGCAGAATACCCCAATTGCCTGCAGTTTCCAAGGAAATGGCCACACCTGCTTGAAGGAAGCAGATGTGCCTGCTAATTTCACCATGGCAGTGGCACAACTGCCTGGCCTTACCCTGGTGCTCAAGATCAACAAAGGAGAAGGAGCATTAATACTTTTAATAAATACAATTTCCACAGCAGGAAAAAGAAGAAAAGAAAAAGCAATGGTATTCACCAAAAAGATATATCAAGGCTAAGACCACTTTTTGGCATCCAGTCTCTTGCATGCCATTTTTTGATTAACTAGCTTTTTTAGTACTATGAAGATCCAGAATACAACAGGGACAGAAATGCTGGGAATAGCTATTCACAATCATTACAATCTGCTTCCAACTACTACATTCCCCAGGTGTACTGAAATAGTCAGGGTTTGGTTTAAAGTAACATTCAGTCCAAGGCAGGTAATCTTACATGGTTAAAGAATGAATTTCAGAAGAGAAAAAGCAAGTATTGAGTCTGTCCTTGGGCTTCCTGGGCAGTTGCATCCACTTCCACTGCCTCAATATGTGGCATTGGTTATTAAAATGACAAGGCAGGGTTTACTTTCCCCCAGACTCTCTGGTTTTTTTCATTGCTTTATTTTTCAAGGCCTCTTTCACATTTCTTTCATTGAAGTGTTTGAAACCTAGGCAGTAACCACTGTGAGGAAGCTGCACCCACCATTATACTCTGATATTCCTACCAAAGAATTTTTAGGTTCCTCAGCTAAAGTTTACAGGAAATAATTAGGATAGAGAAGGAATGTCTACCCATATTAATATGTCTAGTGTAAGTCTACTGTTAATTAAAATGTTCCTGACTTCAAAAACATTTCTTTTCCACTCCCTGAAGAACAAAACAAATGTGTTTATCTTTCTACAACAGAAACCTTTCCAGAAGAATAACCCTGATTCTATGATCAGCCTTGATTTTGCAGAAGCCTTATTTCTGCTATAGCAGTTGCTAAGTTGCAGCTGTTCAAGTACTGGCACTTGCCTTGTTGGAAAGATAGCACAGAACCTTTGCACCCACTTTTCCCAGCATGCCAAGGGAAGAAAGTCACACAGGCACCTTCCCAGGACAGAAATCCACACGCATCTTGCAAATAAAAGATTGAAAGGGAAGCAGTTTAGATTTCAAGCCTCCCCTTTATTTTCTAATTTAGAGAAAACTGTCTAAAGCTCTTCTTTTCAGGATTTGTAGAGCCTTTTTGCTGTTTCTGTCTACAAACTTTCCCCAGGTCTAGCATTCCCAACACTGCTGACAAGAATTTAAGTGCCCTGTGATAGGACACCACACAGTTCAAAATCACCCAGACTTGCCTCAAAAATGAGGTGAGAGCTCTTGAAGATGAGAGACATAGCCTTGGTTTCTGATGCTGATGTTGCAGATCAGTACATGGAAGGAGAAAGATGTTTCCTACATATGGAAATTAGTGTTGTATTTCTGATTTCCCCACCTCTGCAACTCATTTCTTCTCATGCTCATGAATAACACAGATTTTGTCATTGCTGCTCATGCTGTGTTCAGGGCAAGAAGGGAAAGGAAGCATAAGTCTCCCAAAAATGAACTCAAGAGCTCCTGGTTTCCAAAGAGAAGAATTTAAACTTTATTGCTAAAAAAAACCCCAAAACATAAAAACAAATAACAAAATCCCAAATGAAAACAAAATGAAAAAGAAACCCAAACTAATACAAAAAAATACAAAAAACATGCAAAGGAAAAAATAAAAGCAAACAGAAAAAAATAAAAAAAGCCCTCACACTGTGCAGCAGAAACATTAAATTTGTTAGGAAGCAGAAAATCAGTGTTTACCATACAGGAAATACTTCATTTTTCATGGAAAAAAAAAAAGTTTCTTTCACATTTCTCAAAAATATAACAGAATTCAAAAAAAAAAAAAAAAAAAAAGAGCTAGATGAACACTACTCTGACTACAATCTGTGAAAGCTGTAACATACACAAATTGTAGACAGGTCTTTATATATGTGCAACATCACAGACAAAAGAATTACAAAAATCCCTCAAGTCATGTATTGGAGTCCAGATTTCTGAACCCTTTTTTCCTAAATATTTTTGGAATATCTGTGCTGAAAGAGTCTTTTTTCTTATTTGTTTTTAAAAGCTGTTTGCAGTAGATTTCAGAGCTTCCAGAAGCATCATTTCATGCAAAAGTACAGATAATGAGACTCCAGCTAAGATAAGTGAGAGACCACTACATAAATAAAAGTGAAATCAGAGCTGGTTAATTATTACCATTGACAGAAAAAATGGAAATGAAGAGGCAACACCACCATTCAACCAATGGTGAATGGTTGAAGAGCAAAAATCACTTCCAACAGCAACCATTAAACATGCAGTGCACAAGACATGCATGCATAGCACAGTGCTTATAGAAACAGAGTCCACCACATCAAATCTGCTCCGACTGTAATGACAGCAAAGTGCTTCAGACACTGTCTAATCAATAGCTTTGCTCTCCTACAAGCACACTCTCTGCTACAGCAGACTTCTTAGAAATAAATAGATGCTTAATGCATTGCATTAAGGGTAAATACAACCACCTTAATAAACACACTTATTCCCTCTTTAAAAACAAAATGTAATAAGAAAAAAAAAAAGCACACTCATGAAACTCAGGAGAACAAGTTTCCTCCACAGCATTTGCATGAGGGGAAGTCTGCTGCTGTTCTTATTAAAGAGTCCCTAATTAAAGGCTCACACATTCCTATATCAAATTAACAAGGTACATTTTGCTCCTCCTAAAAGCTGTCCAAAGTTTCAGCAATGTGAAGAATTCTCCCTTTACTGATTACATGGGTCCTGCAAAAATTAGAAAATTGTCTTAGGCTTGAGTAGAAGCCCAATCTGCCAGAGAGATGTGCACCACCCACTGTCTGCCCTGTGTCTGCTCACGCAGCATCCTCTCCTCACTTTGCAACCTCTGCTCTAACAACCTCCAAACACTGGGAAAATGTCATTAGAATATCCACAGCTCCTTTAAAGATGCAAAATTCATGCCACCTCCTGCATTTTTAGGGAAATCTACATGCTCTTAGCAAAAATAAATAAAAATATTGGGGATTAACACTAAGAAATTCTGATAGTAGTGGTGCTAAGAGAAACCAGAGCTCAAATTTCAGCTGGCCTTCTACAACATAGTTCTTGAGGATCTGTGAGGTTTTGGCCTCACAGCAAGATTGTCCATTAATTTTTTTTACAGTTGGCCCATAACACTATATTTTAGTCACTTATAAAGCACTTTGAGTAAAGTATTGGGAAAGGATAACAGAAGGACAGAGCAATAAAATGAAATATAACAGTTAGCAATGTCAAAAATGGTGAGCCAATGACTGGTAGCCCTGAGGGACGACAAAATACTAAGCTGACATGAAAAGCTATCAAATCTATGGATGAAATACTGTTATGAAGTTGGTGTAAGAGTCATTAAAACAAAAAATTAAGGCACAAAGAGCCACGTATTAATGAAAGGAGAAGGATCCAAATGATTTGCTTAAAAAGTTTGGTAAACAATTTACAAGTAGAAGTTAAAGGAATTTGAAAAAAATGAAAGAATAAAATAAAAGATCCCAGGGTGAAGAATAAGAAAATCCGCTACAGTTTGGACAGTTGTTTAGATAGAAAATCAGAAACTGTCATTAAGATATAAAGATTAAAAAAAAAAAGTGTCTTAGGGCTCAGACAACACATTGGATGTTCAGCTTCAAGGCCTACCACAGAGCTGTCTGACCATGGTCACATCACACTCATGTTTGGCTCCTGCCTTACAAAAGAGAGAAGCTAATGCTTCCATTCCAACTGACATTGACTTCATAAGACAGCTCTGGATGCCCATCCATGTACTACCACAGCAGCAGCTGCTGCACAGGTCTCCTTTTAGGTGGGACAGTTTTGGAGGAAATACCTAGAAACTCTCTAAAAAGTGAGAAGGATTTGAAACTCATGAAGGAAAAGGAAACATTAAATAAATAGATTAGTTTGAAGACGTTTGAGGAAATGTGTGTGTGAATTGTAATGGAAATAACACTGATTTAAGATAAAAAAAAAAAATCAGGTACTGACCTTCCAAAAGCAACAAACCCACGTGAGTTAATAAAGACAATTGCTGTATGGCATTCCCTCCAAGCGAATTTCTATCAGACTTTTCCTTAGAAGCTACTTTTAAATGAGGCAAAGTCTGAAGCTTGGCTGTGGTGTTTTATTTATGGAGACATATCCTTAACAAGAACTGACAGGTTACAAAGAAGCACATCCTCATCCCTTGACTCCTGTCTGAGCATCTGCTCCACCAGCCTCTGAAGTTTAAAGAATTCTCCTTACCATCTCACAGGTATATCCCTCAGTTCAGCAACAAGCAGGTTTGCCATTTTAATACATATTATGAACTTTAGCAAGCACATTCTTCAAATCTGGACAAATCCACCCCCACTCAGCACACCATTGCCATAGCCCTGCTTGTTCTTAAAGCCTTGCTAGCTATTAAGGAAGACACTAAGAAAAAGCAATCACTAAGGTGGCTCAGGAAGAACAGGTATCAAGCTGCCTGTATTACTCCCAAACTGGCTGACAGTGTTATTTGCCAGCACAAATTATCTCTAAGTAGTTCTGCACAACTGCAATTTTTAGTACCCACTTCTCCCCCCGTCCCTTCTTCCTTATTCCCATTAGGAATAGCCCAGATTTTTTAATTGACAAGAGACTGCCCACAGTTTGACATTTTTATGTTAAACTAACAGTCACATTACTTTTTCATTTTTAAAAGGTACTATTCTTGATCAGCGCCAACACACATATTATTGAGTGCCTTTCAAGGATGGCATTTAAATATTGCTAATGGAATTTCTTTGTAATCAGTCCCAGAGAGTTTAACTCTATCACAAAGCAAAGCCTTCCTAGCATCTGCCATCGACTCAAATAACAAGATTCATAGCTAACTCTCACTTCAGTTTTTTGTAAACATGATAAAACAAGAAAGTGACTTTTCAAAAGAAAGCTTGTGAGTGGTGCTCTGGTAAATCTCATCTGGATATGAGCAGTGTTTGATGAACCTCTGAAGCCTTTCCTGAACACGGTAATTAAAATAACAATTATGCAAGGAACTCAAACCCATTTGGAATTCTCGTCTGTTGTCAGACTCTTTCCTTTGTTGACAGCGATAACTTTATTATTAACCTTGCAACAAATTTACACTGCAGCACTAACAAAAGTGGGTTTCAGGCTTATATTCTGTTCCTCTCACTTTTCAAAAATAATCTTCTTATTACCCACTTTTGAAGACAGCATTTTATTGAAATAAATTCTAGACAAGGACAGGTTGGTTGGTTTATTGTAGAAAAGAGCCAGCCCTCTTCTCTTAATCTGCTTTTACTCAAGAAGAGATAAATAGCTTTTTAACACTTCAAGAATCTGTTGGCCTAGTTTGCAACTGGCTTCATTTGGGGTAACGCTACTCCCAG
This sequence comes from Cettia cetti, assembly GCA_013401135.1. NCBI lineage: Eukaryota > Metazoa > Chordata > Aves > Passeriformes > Sylviidae > Cettia > Cettia cetti. The sequence continues at coordinate 52,499 of VZUI01093778.1, forward strand.
GGGTCACAGAGCAGCATAACAAGTTTGGTTGTACCCTCCTCAAGGAAGGAATTCAACGTTTCCCTGCTTAATTCTTTCATACATTTCTTAGCCTTGAATGAATACATGATGAATTGGACCCTCTGTCCATCCACACAACTGATAGTAGATTTGATGCCAGTGCAAAATGCAACTTTAACTCCAGGGAAAATTTATACATTGATTTTTTTTTTTTTTCTTTCCCCACAATAATTTTTGTATGAAAGTCAAACTGTCTTAGAAAGAAATTCCCATGCTGTAATAATGAGCTCATCTTCTCATAGCTGAAATCTGAACTCACCCTCCACAGAGCGTGTCCTTATGAACCAGATGAGCTGTCTCTGTCCAGGGCCCACGTCAACTGCAGAAGGGAAAGGAGAGGAAACTCCTTTTTACCTCTTTAGAAATCTTCTAACAATGCTTTACAAGCTGTGCTAGCCTGACAACATCCAACCCTCAGCAAAAGGTATCTCATCCATCCCAAGAGTGGAGTTTGGCTTCGGTTTTTTTTCATCTATACTGATGTCTTTTCTTATTTAACATCATGGAATCAGTTGTATGATATGGCAGGGGGGTCTACAGGCCAAAACATCCTTTAATAGTTCATTGCCTCTTGCTTTCATCAAAAATGATAATCCTTTGATTAAAGTCAAACGATTTAAGTCAAAAGGGACCTTAGAAAATCATCTGGTTCAAACCCCCCCACTTCCCAAAATTGATGTTCATTCAATAATCACTATAAAATAAGTACTCTTAATTTTCTCTACCTACCTCATAATCCCTTAAGAAAACTGAGAATATGTATCTGCTGGGCTTTCTTTTATGTCTCTAAGTACTTCCACTTTTTGAGTTATCTGACAGAGTGGGAGCTGGTCACTAGGAATAATCCCTTCTTAAGCACACACAAGGCAGCAGTGATGAGCCAGACTGCCTCTGTGATGCTTTTCCAGCTATTGCTCTTCTCCTCATCACTGCAGCTACATCTCACTGCTCCCAATATTGTTGCCTTTTGTTCTACAGGATCTTGCAGGTTTTGTTTTTCAAAGATAACATGAGCCACTGGCAGCACTGCCTATCATCTCCTTGTGGGTGACAGCAGCACTTATCAAGTCACAATCCCAGAGAGGCAGACAGGTCAGACTCCACGGGCAGGGGAGGCAGGAAAGCAGAAGATGCAGAACACTTGATTGCACAAAGGCTGTTTTACCTCTGCATGACACACACTTCAAAGTCACTGCAGTCCTGTTCTCGTCTATCAGTGACTCAGTCCACTGACCACGTCTTCTAAGGATTTCACAAGAACCAACTTAAGTCAGTCTCTTTCTTTAATCAATGACTTTTGATGTTACACAGCCCAGATGCAAAAATTTTCAGGAGTACCAATAAACCAAACCATTAGTCATCCCAAATCCATTCTCCAGATGAACATGGCCCTTCTCCCTGGGATTATCTCGTGCTGGACATCTCAAGCATCCACACTTCATAAGACTTAAAGGACATCCTGTCCTTAACCAAGTTTCTTCTGCAATAATATTTCCTGGTTTGTTTCATTTTTATTGTATGTCTCCTCATCTTATTGTGTTTCCCTCTGCAGAAATGGTTTACAGTAAAGTAAGAGTTATGAAAAACTAAAAGAAAAGAAGAAAGAACATTTAAGTAATTGAATAGCAAACAGCATCAGTCTGGGTATACCAGTTTATCTAAAAACCTTGTAGCAGAGAAGCAGAGAACACACAATTATTTCCATGAGAAAGAGGCAGAGGAATTCAGACACACATCAAGTTAATCATGGCTGAAAGCTGCACAGTAAGTTAAAAAACAATTGGTTTCCACTATGAATGACCATTTTCAAATTCCTAAACTTTTCCTAATGACCCTAGCTATATGACTTTGAATAATGAGAAGCTCTGATTCTTATAAGTGTGCCTACTCAAATTTATCTATCAGAAAAATCAGATAAATATCAGGTTATTCCTCAGATAGAAATAGATTTCTTTTATGGATTTTCAAATATCTGAAGATTTTTGGTCAGCTTAAAACACCACCATGTTCAGGTCTACAGGTCACCCAAGGGAGCAAAATGAAATAACAAAACAACCAAAATCACATCTCAGATGTACACAAACACAGCCTTCGTTAAATACAGTCATGGCATTTCTTTTACCACATGGTATCACCTGAGTTGAAGAAGGGCAAAAAGAAATTCCCAATAGCCAGAAGACAGAGCTTGACTGAAAGCCCACAGAATTCCTGTGACCATAGAAGTATTAAGGACCAATAGCTAAGCTGCTCCCTGGCTAGCACCGTCACAGTTCCAGAAATTCTGCCAATATTGTGTAATTCCCACAGGAAAACTAATAGAAAGCTATTCAAAATGAGGATCCTTCCTGCAAGTGGGAAGGTATTTCTTCCATCTGAGGGTTAATTGCATCTCAGCTGTGACCTGGAGCACCCTTGTTATTTAAGTGTATGGCCTCCTAGGAGCACAGAAATCATGCTAAGTTATGGTGCATTTATACTGTGGGAAATGACTGCTAGATGAAACTATTGTACTCTTATTTGTGACACAAAGAGCACCTGGAAACAAGATTCTCTCTCTTACAAGCACAAAAAAAGCTTGCTCACTGACTCACTCCAGTTCTTTTCCTTCCTGTACAATTTTCTCTGAGTGATGTGGCATTTCAACCATTTAAAATGAGAAGTTTTACTGCGTTTAACAATACCTTAAAAGAATATCTCCCAGAGCCAGGGGGCATATCCTGTTCTCAGGTACATCCAGAGATCACAGTGGTTGCACCAAGTAACTCCAGGTGCACTTGCACAGCTGAGTGCAGAATCTATACTTAGAGGGACCAAGTCCACACAGCATAATGGGCCACCTATGCTTTAATTACTACTGATAAGTCTTGATTTATTTTTTTGCTGATATTAACAGTTGGGTAAGACACATCATGAAAAGAAAAGGGGAAAATAATGGAAATTGAATGGTATCCTTTAGCCAGGTGGAGAGAGACTTGTGCTGAGGTACTTTGGAGACCAGGAAAGCTTGTGGCCAAAGACAAGCAGTGTCTTTTAACAAAACAATACATAAATTGCAGCTGCTTACAGCAGCCACCACTGAAAGGGGCATGGAGGCTCCTGCAGGTACTGGGGAGCCAGCAGGTTCCTGCTGTGCCAAGCACCACATGGGAATGGCCCTTTCCTGCTGTGCCAACAACACACAGAGCCTGTAAGAATGAACCCCATGCTCCACAAGGATTTCTACTTTATACATAATACCATCAAAACTGCAGATTGGGAGGGAAACTCTGGTCTGGGTTCGTACTCCAGTCATCCTCTAGAAAGGCAATTTAAGCAAGAACAAAAAGACACGATACTATAAACCTTGCTGGTTGCCAGCTCAGTGAACCAAAGCAAATCTATGTCATAGTAATTATACTTACACTGTAAATCTGGGCAATGGCTCTTCAGGTGGTATAAATTGGCATTAGCTCATTACAATCAAGGAAGCATTATTGATTTATGTGAGGTAAGGCTCTCGCATGAATTTTCTATCAGTTACCAACCTAAACCTACCTCCAAACCTGAATCGACCCATAAACAGTGCACTTCTGGAATGTCTATAATTCCTCTTCACTCTGTAATTTTTATTGCTAAGAGCTGAAAGTTTGGCCAATGACATTCATTTTCTTATGACTAAAATCTATGCAGGGAACAGGTGACCATAACTTCAGGTGTCTTCACAACACCAGCCTGAGTTGTAACAGCAAATTACATTATTTCAGGCAAGGCTGTATCAATGTTTCTGATTTAAATGTTGATTTTTCAGGAGCCTGAAACATATCCGTAAGCTTTCCTTGATTCTGGAGCTCAACCCCAAAGCTGGCATTTTGCTTATCTGTTTTGAGAAAGCAGTGGCTTTCACATGCTTCCACTCAAGTAGGCAGTAACCCATCAGAAACACTTTTTCTTTGCTCCTCTACAAATTAGGAACAGCTATTCCATATTCCAAAGCTGAACTATTAAGCTCCTGGGACTGAAATCATGCCAGTGACATCTGAATATTCAGTCCTGAGTCAAAATTTCATCAGGCTGACCTCGTGAATCAGAGGTAGTTCTCCAATACTTCCAATGGCGTGTTACATATGAAACTTTCCCGGGTAGCTCGTTTACTGCACACACAGAACTTTTGCATATACCAACAGATTATTTTCTCTCCTAAAAATACATCTTGAAATATTCACTTTAAATACGTACACTACCAGACTGTGTACATGTACGCAGGGCAGAAGACATCTTTCTACTTTAGTGTACCCTGCTAATCACATACCATCTGGTAATATATTATGTATTCAAAGATACACATAATATATCAAAACACATACTGTAGGCATATTATGGTGTGAGGAAAGAAGGAATATATCAGATGTAGTCACACAAGTGTAAATAACTTCTCATCCAAGAGAGCAGAACAGCTTTAAAGTACAATGACATTTTGAAAGATCTGCATTCTATCTAGAAATGAGAAATTTTTAAATGAGCCTGAGCACTCAGTGGTGCATTAATTAAAGACTTCATCTGATATCCATAAAAGTAATTGGAAAGACCTGCTGACTTTACCCATCTCTGAATTGGGCCCAGTAGAACATTAATTGAGGGCAAGTTTACAACTGCAGCAAGCTGAAATTAGTTCTCAGGACAGTAAATCGTGGCTTCATGCATTAAATAGTGATGCGCAGTTAATTTTACTTCTAGAAAGACCTCAGTTAAAAAACATGCATTTCAAAGCTATTTAGTGTTTGATGTTTTAAAGCTCAGAAACAGAAAAGTTTTATTATATTGGTAGATTTCCCTACACCAATGAGCAGCCAGTGGTCCCTTGACAGACAAATGTATGTGCTAGATTATTTCTGTCCACAACTGAAAAATGAAAAGTGGTATCTGTGGCTTTATTTCTTTTAAAAACAACATCCATGATTTATTTTTTTTTTAATCTGTGGGTTTTAAATTCTTTTCTGCAGTGACTTAACTCCCACTTACTTTGATTTTCACATGGGGATTGGATAGAGCCATTCAAACACTTCACCACCACTGTACCTTCTGCTGCTCCCACCAGATCTTCATTAATATGCAAAGGACAGAATTTATTCAGCTGTGTAGGATTTTGTTTTCAATTGCATTTTGACTGCCACTTGTTCACCTCTTAATCAAATAGAAGAATGTTTCATGCTTACATATAAATACAGTACAACAACTTATCAAAGTCACACAGGGCTCCAGTAGCACAAACCGAGCAATTTGAAGGTTTTTTTAAGAGAAAGAGCAACTGATACTGGGATGAGCAACTCCAAGGGCACCAGCAGGAGAAGAGGGAGTAGGCAATTTTCCACTGAAATCTCAGCCTTTAGATTTGTTTTTCCTCTGACACTGCAGATTGTTTTGGAGTTCATTGGCACAGATAACCACAAAAGGTCTCTGAAGAAACTACATTTACTTCTGTAGGGGAGATAGAAGTATGGGCAAGGGCAGAAACACATCAGTAAGTTCTAGCCTCCAGAATCAGTTTTGAAGAAGACATGTGCCACACATGTACCAAATTTTATCTTTCAGACCATCACTTTTAACTGTCTTGCTGTGAGACAGCTTCTTTTAAGTGACCTCCATGAGATAGCATAGAGAGGGCTGATCTTTAGAGGTGTCTGAGCAGTCCCAAGAGCTCAGTTTCCTTTCAGATTTCTCAGTGAAGCTGAGCTTCGAGCATCTTTAATCACTGTCACTTCAAACAGTGTGTGTCTTTTCTATTCCTTTTACATTGCAGCTTATTAATTATGGCAGAGTTTCATCTTCACACCAATAAACCATGCAAATGCTGTTTGCAATTCCAACATGGAGGGTTAAAAATCACCAGCTAAACCAGCACAATATTTTTGTAGAGCAGCTGGGAGAACAACAGATAAGATAAAAAGCACAGCCACAATTTTATTTTACTGACATAGGGGACTGATCCAGCTGTACCTATTAATACCTGGGCTATCTTTTCACAGGTTCAGTTTTAGATAAAATTTGGGCTAGGGAGATGCAGTTGCATTAGCTGATGAACTTTTGAAAAATATAACTAATGTGTACTAGCTCTTTGAGGAAGTGTCTTTATCCCAGTGTTCACTTCCTTCTCCATTCCATTTGCCTTCTTACCTGTCACCATCTGCAGACTCAATTGTTCAGAGACCAAATTTTCCTCCCTATATATTCCAGACTTCAGCATCTCTAACTACAAACAAGACACTCCTGCACACTGCAGGTTCCTGGCTTTCTTGGTAATTACTGTTCCATTGTCATCCCTGAGGGGGAAAAATATCTGCTGTAGCCCCATTACCAGATGTCTTCTGATGTCACTGCAACTCCCATCTTCCCTGAGGTGTTCTTGCTACAGTTGACCCTGTATTTTCTGATATAATTTGTGATATTTTTCCTATCAAAAAGATCACAGAAATGTATTTGTACATACAGCTGGCTCATCTCTAACCCAGGTCTCTAACTGGTGCTCAAGCTGCCAGAGTCTGAAGTCTGCTTCTACTCTCCAGACTCCTCTATATCCTTCATTTCTTCCATAAACTTTGTCAAAATAAATTTTTCTGCAACTTTTGATTTACTGTCACAGCCTAGAATGTTGTGTACAATGAATTCAGAGCATGCAACAGCCTCCCTGGAGCACAGGGAAACTCTTACTCCTTTTTAATTCTATTTCTTCCCTCAGCAACATTCCAGATTCTCCACCCATAGGAAACAAAAAAATAACAACCAGACAAACAAAAAATTTGCTACCTTTGATTTGAGGTAAGAAATACAATCAATTTCTTTTTTCTTCAAAGTGCTGTTTTCTTTACTTCTAGCTTTCTATTATCCTCACAGCTCATTCTTAGAAGATTGCTGCTATGTTAGGCAGGGATGGTGGAGTGTGAAACCTGAAAATAGGCTTGTCTTGGTAGTACTGCAAGACAGCAGCCATTGGTGCAGGAATGCCAATCACACAGCCTATTTACAAAGGGCAGTTTTAGGGACCTAGATGTTTGCATTTTCTACTTGTCAAGCAGATTAGACACTGATATATTCAATATCCTAAATGAAATACATCTTTAACTAAAGTCATTCTTTCAATCTCCTCTCTATACTGAGAAGCCACAAAGGCATCAAGTCCAGCGATTCACAACTAACACAAGATTCCCAAGTCTTGCTTGGAAATACAGTACTTTTATTCATAAGTATATTCTAAAGTACATTATTTAAACCTCACCCACATCCTACAGGGTTGAAAAAATTGCAGCCCATTAAGTCAGTATTCAAAACAGCTCAAATAAAAGATTTACAGAAGGAGGTTGTTTCAATTCTGAAGGTAGGAATGAAGATAAACAGGTGCTCCTAAAAATTGGAAAGAACAAAGCTGGTGAAGGTCCCAGATGTGGAAGAGGCTGCAAGTACCCTCACATGTGAGAAAAGAATATTCACTGAGGAGGGTGCACCACTTATGCCTGCTGAACAGGTTTCCCAAAGAAGCTGTGGATGCCCCATACCTGGATGTGTTCAAGGCCAGGTGGGATGGAGCTCTGAGCAACCTGGTCTGGTGAAAGGCTGGTGGGAGCAAGGTGATCTTTAAGGTCCCTTCCAGCCCTGGTCATTCAATGACCCTATAAAACTGCTTTAGGACTGCAGAATGTCCAGTGCCAGAAAGCAGAGGAGTGGCAACCATGGTGGTAACAGGATCATGCCAAATTCTGATGCAGAAAGTTTAAGGCACAAGTCTGCCCTATTTTTCAGCTGCAAGATACATTCATTGCATATAAATTCCTCACTCAGTGCTGGCAGTATGTACTTAGTCCAGTTCTCTGAGAACTCAGTCCCTAATCTGTATGCAGACTGCTTTTGTTCTGAGCCTTTCTTCATGTTCTCCCTCTCTTCTTAATTAACAGAAAACACTTATGAATATTAAAGAAGAAATTAACAACAGTGTAAATAATTTCTGGATGTTTGTAGATTCCAAATTTAGTTTTTAATTAACCCCCACTGATTTCAAAAATCTGTTTAAGAAAAAGATATCATTTCAAAATTCCCCTTGTGTTTGAAGAAGGAAAAAGAAATAAGGTGAGATCACAAAGCAGCAGTTTGGCACTGCAGACACCAGCATCACGTGTTAGTCTGATGCCTCTGGTTTCAGCACAACAGTCCACATGCTGCCTCTCTCATTTCACAAGCAAAATGCAAGGGATTTGGCCAAACGCTGCCTAACTATGATAACACAAGTCCATCTTCTGCAGAGTTAAAAGGATCCAGGCCTTTGAATTCTAGTGGAAAAAAAAAACCAGAGCATGGGAATTGGTCAGCTGCAGAGGTTAGCTGAATCCCACATTGCAAGCACTGACCACAACTAATACCAGATGCATTTAGGAAAATGCTAAAAGCCCTGACTCAGCTACTACAGAATCCACCTTTTTATGGGGACACGTCTTTGTCACCCAAGTCCTGTGGCTATGGGGATTTTGTTTTAGTTTGTATAATTCTTCTCACAGCAAATCCACATGTTCTTGCTAACCATTTTAAACATCCAGTCTTTACAGCTCATCTGACCAATCTACTCTCCTTTAACTCCTATCAGCAGGCAAGGGTACTCCTAAAAATGAGGCTTTTCTGGATTGAAAGAAATTCCTGACCTTTTTTTTTTTTTTAATTTTCTTATTTTCCCAGTGTTTTGGCACTCACATAACCCAAAAGTGCTCACCTCATAGTGAATCCTTACCACACACACAGGCAAGCACCTGTCTATCATACCAATAAGAGTGATTTACCTCTGTCTCTTTTACATCTCTTGGAAAGATACAACAAAAGAGAAATCTCCCACCACTCATCTGTCTGCAGCAAGCCCTGCTGAGTCAGTGGGAGTTCTGCATGTGAGACAACTCAAAAGCAGATACTCCAAGAAATTTAATTTCAAGATGCCTCAGGAAAGCTTTAAATTGTACTTCCCAGAGCATGCAATGGGATAGATTGTGCATAACAGCCATTAGCATTGAGTTATCCATGTTCACTGAGAGGAAAACATGTCCTGGTGCTGCTGAAGGGATTCCTGGCTTTCTCACCAACACCATTCATCCCCTCTGCCTCCTCACACAGCCACTGTGCACACGTGTGCTGAAGAAATATTCCATTCAGCACTCAGCATGAAAGCTGCACAATAGGCAGGAATCTCTAAAACTGCAATCACACAGGCACCTTCAGACTGATGGATGCTGATGGGTCCTGTTACCTCTGCAACAGCTGAGTGGTAGTATATTCACAAAAAGATGACACATAAAAAAGATAATTTATTTGAAATACTATTTCTAGGTACAAGTGTCAACATCTTATTTAGAAAAAAAATTTCAAGAAAAAGACCAGTACAAGATTGCTGAGTCTATACAAGCTTTCCGCCCACATTTAACACATTTCATGAAAAGGAAGGAAACTCATTTGTTTTACCCCATCTCTTGCTTTTAATTTTTTTCAATTCCCTTTTATCCTAAGAGTTACATAGCAGTGTTGAAATATCATGCACTTTACACAAGACAGTGGATTGACTGCACAACTGCTGATACAGAGATACAAATCAACAGAACCTACTGCAGCTGGGATACATAAAAGTGCTCTGTCTCTCCACCAGGAGAGGCAAAACACTGGAGGTGAGAAAGCAGCCAGAAGCTGAAGAAATAGTGCTCTCAGCACAGCAGAACACATTGAAATAGTTTTCCAGAGAAGGAGCTGAGAGCAGAGTAAGAGCTCAGTAGCACATTTGAGGAAGAAATGCAAAAAACCCCCTAAATACCTACAGCACCCCTAAAGGCAGCACCCAATGAGAAACACAAAACTCCATGGCAAGTGTCCCCAGAGAGTTCCCACCCACACCACCTTGCTGTGTGTGTGAGCAATGCTGTGAGCCCATTTCCTTACACCCAAACTGGAAAGGGGCACAGGAGAACAGCTTCCCATGGGAATTTACCTACATTTGATACTGGGGCACACCAGAGGGACCCCAGCCACCCCTCCACAACAGAGGAGAAAAGCAAGAGCTAGGGCTAAGCCTGGAAGAGGGCATGCTCTTATCTCTATCCATCACAGCATTTATCACCCTGACAAACACCTTCCATCAATAGAGGAAACACTTTCCCTCATGTTGAAAAGCCTCAGCACACCTAAGTGGATCACCTAAACAAAAGCATCACATTCCCAGAGCATGCAAATTTGCCATTTTCTTTGGGATTCACTCGCTGGCAGCAGCTACAAGTCTGGTCCAGGGAAGTAGCACAAGCTCTTTTGTGCCAGCAGAGCAGCCCGAGGAGACGCGAGGAAAGCACTCAGGCATGCACCTTGATTTGTTCTCCTACACAAATCGCCTCACCAATGGCTCTGCCCTGCCTTGGATTTGGCAACAGCTCTAGTGCCCCCTCAGGAGTTGGGCAGACAGTGAAAATTCAGTGCCAGGTGCTCAGTAAAACAAACCAAGCAACAGCCAGATAAGAGAAGCAAGTACAGTAAGTCACCTTCCCAGACAAGCTGGCTTTCATGCTAGCTAGGCCATTAGCAATCTTCAATCCCTACACATCAGAAGTTAATCCTGCCTCAGGCAGCATTAACTTACACATTAGCTCTTTACTGTAACAGCCGCGGTGCTGGAAAAGAGTCACCTGCTACAAATATTTTCCCACATGACTCCACTCACTTCCCCAATTACTGCACTTCCTATTCTCTTCTGAAGGGATCTTTTAGATGTAACTTTACCTTGCTAGGCTGGGGTTATCACAGCAATATCCCAGGAAGGGTTTTTCATCCTGTGCTCAGTAACTTCAAGCCTGGTTTTGTGGTATCTCCGACAACACCCACTCTGTGGTGCGCAGGGAAAGAGTGATGTGGCACACAGCCAAGGCTGCTGCCCACCAAACTGCAAAACCTTGGAATATTCCTGTGAAAAGCCCAACCAAGCAGGTTGCTGCAAGCACTGGGGTCATTCCAGAGGTGCTACGTATTTGTGAAAACACGCACAGATCAAAGCATCCTGAATTTCAGGACAAGTAATGATTTATTAAAAAACGCATACCAAATGCCTAATATATAAACTATTTATAAACCAGCAAGGGAGCAGAAGCTTTACTGTTTTACTTGCAAACTCTTCAAGCCAAAACTGCAAAACAAGTACTTTAAGAACAACATGGATTGATTCCAATTTGTGTATATCGAGCCAACTTCAATGGCTCTAGTTTTATATGCAAAAATCCTTGTGTTTATGAATAATAAATACTTTTCCCCCTAGATAATCAGAAAGATTCTATATCTTTTGCTGTCCTAAAAAAAGTCTATTTCATAAAGATACTATCCTAAAATAGTTAAGCCAACAGTCCTTTTAAATGATATTTTTAGATAACACTTACAGAAATATCACAGGAAAAAAAAAAAAGCATTTATACAAATTAATGCAAGAGAGTCACTTGAATAAGAAAACCAAAATTGTTGTAAATAGGCTCCTGAAACTGTTTCACAGGAAAGGCACTAATGAAATCCTTGGAGAGGCCAGGCAATCTTTGGTTCAACAATTCAGCTTCAGGTTCTTTTTTTTTTTTTCTGTTCACATTTTCAGATGTTCCCCCAAGGTGCCTGTGCTCTAAAAATACTTTTATGATAAGACAAGTTCAAACACAACTTAAAAGAAAATGTATTTTATGTCATTTTGATAGGGTGAGGTTGTCACCTTATTGTTCAGCAATGTTCCTGGCAGATCGACTCTAAAGAGCCAAGTGGGTGTTAAGCTGAAACAAAGCTATCTAAGTGAAGGTGATAAAACCTCTTTAGGTTAAAGCATCGGTTCCTTCTTTTTTAGGTCTCCTGAACTGCTCCCAGTTGTGGGCGGTCTGTAAAATCTAATCCTCACCTAAACAGGGTACCTGCACCCAAGGCCAATTCCTATAAAAAACTCAGGTCCCCTGCCCCCAAGGCTTTTCATGTGCTGCTCCCCTTACTTCAAAGCACACAAAACCCAAACTGCAGGAACCAGAGGAGAATGTGGCCACTGGAACACTGAGCCAGGCCAGGATCCTTCCCACCATTACATGTCCAATTGATCCATCAACATGGCTGTGAGTTACTTCATCAGCAAGGCTCCACCACTCCTCTCAGCAGAGCAGTGCACACCCTGATCAACCTAAAGGATGTGATTTCCCCATGGCCTCTGTAATTATGTTTTTTTAAACGGTCTCATTACGAGCAGATAGGTTGATATTTCAACAGAGAATTACAGAATTAAGCACCTGGTATAACTCTTAGCTGTGATCTATGCACTGCTGAAAGGTAACTCCAGCACAGCACCACGAGAACAGTCCATCCATCCCACAAAGTGCTCATGGCCTCCATTATCACTGGGATAATCTACGGCACTTTTAGTCAAAGAGTAATGTCCTTGTGTTGATGCCTTGCAATTTGATGGGATTTCCGTTCATTAGTAGCAGTAAAAGAACCACTTCTTATTCATTAAATTATTCTAAGTGACAGAAGAAAACCCTTTTTTAAGACAAGCATATGCACAGCTGCATTTTTTCTCATGCAGTTGGGATCACCCCTCTCAGCACATTAATATTGTATTAGAGAATGTAGATCACTTTTTCATTCTTAATTGGTACTTAAAAATTTCTCTCTAGTGAAAATACTGATTGATTTGGTGTTTAAATGAACTTGTTCGTTGCAACTGCAAATATCCTGAATACTAAGTAGTTCAAAATAACTTGTCATAGTAAAAAGATAGATTGACCATGCATAGGAGAAAAAAAAAAGTGCTATTAAAATTAAAATTCTAACTTCATAGCTACTAACCAAATAACATTATAAGGAAAATCTGGAATAAGCCTGCCATAGCCATGGTCCATTTTAGCACACCGCCAGCTTCGAGGAGTAAAAAATTTACAAAACTGCTAGAGAAAGTGAGTAGGCTAATGATTACAATGAAGTTTTCATTATATTTGCTTTTTCATTTCTGAATCTCTTTGGTATTTGACGTATTTTCTCTACATCCACAATACATAGTATTTTAGGCATTTTTTTAAAAAAGTGCAAGAGGGAAAGTGCAGGGAATTCTGGCTTGATCAGGTTATCCAACACAATTTAAAAAAAAAAAAAAAGTTTGGTATGGATGAAGAGTTAGTTGCATAGACCTGCAGAGGAACTGAAGAACCACACATTCTGCATCCAGTTTGGATGAAGTGCAGTGAGAAAGAGCCCCATAGGCACCCTCAAGGTGAAGATTAGAAGGAGCAGTGACAAAAATTACCTGTGGTAGATCTTCCCTGGCTGGTAGGGGACCGAGCACTTGGCAGATGCTGGAGACAGCAGCTGGGCAGGGGTAGAATTAAAGCCAAGTAGAAAGTGCAGGCAGCTCCAGGGCTGCAGCCTGGGCTCCTGCCAGGCTCTGGCCCATCTCCTGGGCTCTTCACCTCACCTGCCCACAGCCCTGCCTAGCCCTTAGCTAAGAAGGTCTGAAGCCAGAGGCTGGGCTGCCCAAAGAGCATGGAATCCCACTAACACCTCCTTATGGGCTGGGCAGGGAGCCCATGGCAACACAAAACCCAAACTGCTCTGGCCAGCACCTGCCAGAGGCTCTGGGGAAAACTGCCTTCAGCTGTGTCCTGCACTCAGGTGTGTCCCATAACACCCCACAGCTGTGTCGTGGGGATGGTGGATGCATCCTCATCTAAATGCTATAGATTGGCTTAAAAGACAAAGCTTGTGATTTAATGGAGGTTCTCTGAAGACCCAAGTGAAAAGGTAAAAAGTAAGCTCATTAATACACTGCAAGATTATGGTCCTTCTTACTTTTGTTCAATGTAGTCTAATCCCGTTTATCTTCTACATACAAATTCATCAACTTGCCCAATAGAAGAATATGTAGTCTTTATTTAACAGCCCTTGCAGGTTTCTTAAAAATTTTGTGTGCCTTATTCAAAGTCTACTAAACCAGAAATAAATGTGTAATAGTCTATAATTTGTATATTACTGTTTTTACTGTGTTCAGTGTAACGTGCCTTTAAAAAGTCTCTGACTTTCAGGCCATGCTGAAACCCCCACTTTTTAAGCAAGCTTAAAGCAAGATTTTACCATTGAAAGCCTAGGTTATATGTCAGTATTAAATTTTTATCATACTTTTGCAGAAAAGAATTTATTCTTAATGTGCTTCAGTGTCCTACGTTGTTTTTTCATTCCCTATTCTGCTCAGGAGCATTGTTGATTGTTTCATCAGCAGTGGTCACAACTCAGGAGAAGAGAGTTTGGGCAAGTCAATTAACATTGCTGTAGAGCAGAGCCCAGGAGAGGAACGGACATATGGCCTGCAGTGATGTGCAATTTGCTATTTTTTAATTTCTTAGTAAATAGAATGAGCTAGAGGACATTCTTGGTCACATTAAGATGAAAGACCAACTACAGAGCCTTACTAATCCGGCCTCACTTAAAATTCATAGATGCTTTACATGTCAAGTAACCTAACCTCTTAAAAATGTACAGGAATGAGATTTAAAAAAATGGGATTCTTTTGCTATACCAAATATTTGCTTTCATTATACATTCATTAGACTGGGAGAAGTGCTAGAGGGCAGAATTTGGGCGAAGTGTTTAATGTTTATTAAAAAAATCCTTTGCTAGACACAAAAGTGTCCTAATAGGTCATCAAATGCATATCATTGTGCCTCTACAGACTGACCCATATTTATTTCCTCATATGCATCTAATCAATTTTTATAGCTGCTCTCAAATAGTCAATTAAGAGTTCTATTAATAGTAATGAATCCACAGCTCCAGCAGGCAGGAAATTTCTGCCAGCATTTCCTTGTTGATTTTTTTTTTCCCACAGTGAAAAATACAAGTGCTTTTCAAGAGAAGGGCACTCACAAACAGTCTTAACAGGGTGCTAGCAGAGGTCAGCATCCCACTCTGCAAACCCACAGGCTGCTCCTCTGGCCATCCCTTGTAACAGGTCTTCAGTGGCTCCCTCTTGCATTGAGAAGTCAAAAGGAAACACAGGGACAGTCTGGAATTCCCCCAAAGTCCCAGGGGGAGAAAAAAGGATAAACTGTGGAAGCTGTGAATCAACACCTTTTTTGTTCTATTTCAGTTACCAATAAAAGCAGAATCCAAGAAAGGAATTAGTATAGACAAGGGCAAACACATGCAAGTTCAGCTCAAAACATTCTGAGGACCTTCCATGTTTTACCAGACCACAGTAAAAAAGTTTCTACATTTTACTTACCAGGTGCACCCAGTTGATGAAGTAGAGCACAGAGCAAGCAGGGCCTCTCTACAGAGGCTGTACTGCAGGTATAAAGCAATGCTGTTGGCAGTATGGAATACTTCTTTTCCATGGAAGTAAACTCCCCTAACTTGGACTGCATTAATTCCAAGCAGCGCCTTTTAAATCTCTGTAGGCATTATTGTGCTTTTTCCTATGAGGGTGGTGAGGCACTGCCACAGGTTGCCCAGAGAAGTTGTGGATGCCTCATCCCTGAAGGAGCTCAAGGCCAGGTTGGATGGGCCTGTGAGCATCCTGGTTTAGTGAAAGGTGGCCCTACCCATAGCAGGAAAAACTGGATGATCCATTCTATGATTCTTTCTGTAAAGCTTTTTTTAACCAACCAGAGAGCCAATCTCACTGTTTACATGTGCACACTCTTCCTCACAGTGCTACGAAAGACAGAAAAAATAAATCCAGATTTTGACCTTTTTGGCTTTCTTATGCTCTCTTTCATCTTATGAAATTGCTCCTTCTCAGGAGTTAGCAAGGAAGGCCATTGATCAAAAAGCCACAACAGCAAGATAGGACATGACAGTGTTTCTGGCAGCTGGAATGTAAAATGAATCTGTCTGTCTCTAGCTGGCCAATTCAAAACCAGGTTAACAGTACCTGAAATTCATCACTACCTAATGTCTTTGTGAGATGAGACTGATGTCAGTTTAATTTAATAGGCCAGGCTGAAAAACGCGACAGTTCAATAATTGATTCATGAGTGGATTAGACATCACTGCCTCAGGGGTGGCAACATCCACCACAGGGTGGGGATGATGGCTGGGGCACTAACAGCATCAGCTGCCTCATTTAAATCCAGTCTCCAAGCCTTGCAGACCCCCCAGCCCGTGCCCACCCCACTGCAGAGGTGGGCAGAGAGGCCCATGATGGGACACACCTTGGAAATAAAAGCATAGCCCACATTTCCTGTCAGGAGAGCACGCAGGAAACTGCTGCTGTAGATGTCTGCAGTGTACACCCTGCTGGGAATACACCCAGGAGTACAAGGTACAGAGCTGTCAGCCAGGTGCTTTCTGCAAGGGCTGAAGTTCACTGAATAAATAAAGGGAGAAAAGGGGGATGAGAGTCCTTTTATCTCTTTCAAAGATGTTCTTGCTGACTTTCCTCATTCCAGACAGGTGCAGTCTCCTTTCTTTATCAGAGACCTGTAATGGCAGTCACCCTTGTGCTGCTGGCTCCACTTTCTTCTCTTTCACCTCAGACTCCTTTTCTTTGACAGTAGGTATTAATGTGCCATCTCTTCCAAAACATTTCCTACTTAATGCTAAGAATCCTCCAACAACTCCCTAATATATTTTTCTACAGGCTGTGGCTGCCCTATTCCTGCATCTTTATAGATAATTAGCAAACCACCCACTTATGGAAACAGAGTAATTTTTTAAGCACCATCTTTTATTTGCTGGCTCTGATTTGGTTATGGTGATGTTTGCACCATACTTTTTTATTTTTCTTGGAAATTGTAAGCATAACCATGAAAACCTATGCTGCACAAGTTCACAGTATCAACATATAAGATAAATTCACTTTTATCACATAGTTTTGCTAAAGATTAATTTGCCAGAAAACAGTACTTAATCAAATAAACACTGTCAGTTATAGTGCTCCTTAATATGCTTAACTTGGACAGAAAACCAAATTCCAACAGTTAAAAATCCTCACTAAACATAGGAGAGTGGTACAAGGTAAGTGTTGTAGAGCTCTTGGCAGCCTAGGAGTTAGCAAAACAAACTTCCACCTTCGGAAAGCAGATATTTTACATGGAGAACGGGCAGAAGCTACAGGAACCTTACAGCACTATCTCTTTTTAAAAAGTCATTTCCAAGGTCTCCATTACAGAAATATGGAATCTTTTATGCTGGAAAAAACCTCCAAGATCATCAAGTCCAACCTATGACCAAACATCCCAGTGTCAATCAGACCACAGCCCATCCATTCATTCCTTGAACACCCTCAGGGACTGTGACTCCACCACCTCCCTGGGCAGCCATTCCAATGTCTGACAACCCTTTCCAAGCGCTCTTAACAACAGCTGAAGATGTAGGTTTGGTTGCAAGAAGTCCCAGAGGACCCTAGAGAATCCTGTTGGGATGTCAAGGCTCCCACCTTAACATTGATTGCTATTGGAATCAAAATAAGTAAAATGGCATTTTTAAAATTTATTCTTAAGAGTACATTAGTGTTTCTTATATGAATATAAACCCTATATAAGTGGATGAGAGACAGGGAAAAGAAGTGGAAGAAATTCATGAGCTTATTCTGCTTTTGATTAAAGTAAGAGAAAAAAAAAGTAATCAGACTTGGGCAATCCTGAAGCATACACATCCAATGTACTCAAGATAACCAAAGTATAAAAATGATCCATAACCATTATAAAAACCCTATTCTCTTTTAAAATATGCCTAGCCATTATCTCAGTTCTTCCTGGAAACAAAGCTGGCATCAGACCCAAATATGGATTAAGCTTTAACATCAGACAACGTATAAACAATAGTCATTCATTAACCCCTGCAGCTGTAATGAACCAGAACATACCAGGTATTGATTACTGAACAGAAACTTCTAAATATACAAACCCAGGACCTGTGTTGGAAACAGCACAGAAATCACACAATAAGTATGGATAAAAAAAAAAAAATTCACTGGTTTGCTTCACAAAGCAGGAGGTAAAGTGTGGCCATTTTAATTTCTATCATACTTTATTACAGACAATTATGACATACCTGTGTGCCCGTAAATGAAGAGCTGCTATATCTAGACTTGGATTTACAGCCATAATTGAGCCAGAGCATTTTAAAGCCACCACGACTGTTACTATGATTTTACCAACCTCAGTGCTTACATTACATCAGTGCCTTAGGCTCAAGCCAGCTCAGGTTGCAACAAGTGCTCTGCAAACCCTTAGAAAATGACAATTCCTCCTCCTCAGAGCCCATACTGTTAATCATAGCTAGGCAACACCATGAGGTTTAATGGCTTTTTTTTGGCCCAGTTCCTTTTAAACTTGCTGGCCAATGCCTTATCTTTCCTTCCTTGCACATTGGAGCACTTCTTTTACAGGAAAACATTAAGTTTTCCTGCTGAACACACCATCCAAAGGAAAACAGTCTGTTGCCTAAAACATGCAAGAGCAAACCCTGGAGCTCAGGGTTGGTTAGAGAAGTAAACCCTGAAATTCTTCTCATGTGGTGATCCACCCTATCTTTTAACTGTAGAGGACAGATCCTCAGATCCTCATCCCTTGTAAACTGTCAGCATTTCACAGGAGTCCTTGGTGTAATTGTGAGCTCACCCAGGCCAGGATTTGCCTCAAGACATTTTATCTCAGGTTAAAATAGAGACTGAACAGAACTCAGGTAAAGGCATTTTATAGCTGTAATGGTGCAGAAAAATATTGGTGCTTGACAATGCTTTGTCAAGAGCAGTGAGAGGTTACTTTGCCCTCTTACATGTACACACTGCTTATTCTCTTAGCTAAGTAGCAATACAGGCATTGTTTGTGGTTACAGAAGTTCTCCAGCTTAAACAGTGCTGGGTAGAATGTGCAGATTACAAGAGTTTTCAGAGCATTTGTCTCCCTCCTGCACTTGTACACATACACCACTGGGCACTGCTCAGGACTAAGAAAATCAAATACTTGTAGACACTTCTAAATTTCAGCTTACCTGTGAGGCCAATTCTTTCTCATAACAACACACAGAGGTCTAGTCAGGCAACAAGGACCTTTTGGGTGTATATGATGTCACACATTTCCACTTTCTCTCATGTGAATTTATACACTAAAATTAATTTCCACTTCTGTTGAAACTGAGGATGCAGGGAATACAGTACAAACAAGTGGAGAACTAAAAAAGAAAACAAAATGAAAAACACTGCAGAAAAATTTTTTTAAAAAATCAGAATTATTTTTCAAAACCAGAGGAATAAAATATGGTCAGTAAAATCACAACATAGTGATTCTGTAAAAGAAACATTTCCTGGTGCCTTGGCCCCATGTCAATGGCCCCATCTTGTGTTCCAGCTATTTTTAAAGCCAACTTTACACAATAAATAAGGATGGAGGTGGGGAAAAGGAAGAGAAAAAAAAAACCATTAGACTCCTCTTAGGAAAATAAGACTTAATTAAAAAGTCTGCCATTGCTTTGCACTTAATTAGGACTAACACAGCTGTTAATAAGCTTCTGATTGATAGTAAACTTGATGTCTGCACAGAAAACTACTTACTTTGTTCAAAGATGCTGATAGCTTCATACAGGAAAAAAGATTCTGTTTTGTAATTGTGCATAATGTTAATATTTGAAACATCCTTAAGGGTGATTGTACCTATTAAAATTTCATATGTGAAATGAGAAATAAATGAATTGGTGTTGCATTTTTAAAGGATCAGATTACTGTTGATTAAAGCTTTGTCTACACTTGAAATTTCCCAGTAGAACAGCTCTACTGGTGGTTGTAATAATAGGAGAACAAGCAGAGATAGGCTGCCAGTGACTGCTATTAAAATTACAATGTCATACAGACCTGATCTTTAATGGGTTATACAAGGCTGTGGTAATAATGTGGCTGTAGCACTTAATACTGCCAACCTCCCTGCTGCTACTGGGGGTGAAATAGGAAAAAATGGAACAAAAAGCCAGTGTAGATGCAGCTGGGAAGTTAGTGTTTGTCAGCAAGCTGAGGTACAGGTTGGAGTATTTGTCCAGAGCACTTCCACAGAGACTCACCCTGCCTGAGAAATTAAATATCAAGCAATAATCAGTGAAGGGGAAGTTGAAGGACAGAGAAAGAGAGCAAAAGATGAGTAAAATAATTTGGAAGAAAAGGAAGGAAGCATTTGGGAATGGTAAGGTTCATAGAAATAGCAGGGAAGAGAAACAGGCCTCTAGAGGGAAAAGAGAAATAAGAAAATCCCGTGCAATCTACTTTTAATTTTTCAATAGCACTCCTCCATGTAACAAATACAGAGAAGAGACTAAAATAAGCTCTGAGGGTTGAAAGGGAAACACAGAGAAAAGCCACATCAAAAGGAGAAACAAGAAAGAGATTTGTGAAAGAAAAAGAAATCTTTTGACAAATGAAAAAAAATCAACTGAGGAAATGAAGGTATTGAAAAGGAGTGAAAAAAGAGGATAAAGGAGAAAAGGGGGATAAAGAAAAAAAAGGAAAAATACATGGAGCTTACTGTAAGAGCTGTATTTTGTTTAACAAGAGGTTTAATGCTAGGAGTTACTGTCAGAATGAAAGTTTCTTCTCAAGGATTTGGGGCAATGATGCAGTTCCTGCAGAAGCTCAGCCTTTTTTTTTTTTTAGCACCTCCCAACTGTTCCCATCCTGGCAAACGTCACCTTCAAGATACTTCCAGCCTATGTACTAATTCCTCATTCCCTTCTTTGCCTGACACAAGTCACCTTGGGCAGGAGACAGGTCACAGCCATGGATCTGACAGGCTGCTGCCTTCTCTCCTGGGAGCCCCAGAGAGCTCCACTGCGCCTCACCAAAGCACACTGATACTTCAGGACAGCACCAGGCATACATGAGGCTTGCACAGGGCAATGCAGGGTGTACATCCTGTCTGTGGCAAAAAACATGAGGAGTTGTGGGAAGAGAATTGTACTGAACCATAACAGGCCAGCATACAGAATAAATCCTGGAGTGTGGAGGAAATGAGAAGTCACAACAAGATCAAGTGAGATCAAAGTTTATTCTGTTTGGGAGCCAGTCACAAAAGCTGTGCTCTAACCAAGATGTCTTAAAATCAACTGAGATGGGAAATGATTTAACACTTCAGGATAGGAGAATGTACCATGAAAAGTAAACACCTCACTCTCTAAAGGCAAATTACCCTTACTGTGTTCTCCTAGTGCTGTAAAAATGATATAACTCTTTGATGTGAAGCAATGCATTTCCAAGCTTCCTTGGTTTGAAAGAGCATGGGTGGTACAAAACATCAGGATGCCTGCTGGAATTCTGAAAATTTCATCTCTCTTCCAAAAAAGTGCACATGACAACACAATACCAGCACCAGGCAACACTGTGTCCCAAGTTTACTGCTGTGCAAGTGCAGTGATAGGGTAGGACTGCCACGAGGTGGGCTGAGGATGCAGCCACTGTGGTAATGGTGAGTCCAGAGCTGCCCTCCAAGTGACTCTCACTAAATTAAAGGAATGAGCAGTGTCACCTGCCAGCTGAGGAGATAGTTATCCAGGCCACACTCTGACCTACCATCTTGGTGTCATGAGAACCAGAAAGCAGTTGGGACTTTGTAAAAGGTTTGAAGCACATCAAATGAAAACAGTGTGACTATTAGAACTCATAAGTGAAGTTGACTTTGCTACTGAGTGGGTGCACAACAAAAAGAGAAAAAAAGGACAGCTTTCTGCTTAAAGTGAAAATCTTACTGAATTCTGTCAGAAAAATATAGAAATCTGTGTCTTAGGTTCACTGCATTTTGTAGAACATTCCTTTTTTCTTCTCAACAGGCTTGACTTTGTTCTGATCTGAAAAACAGAAACTAGATCAATCCCCCCAAAAGGTGCCTGATTGTACATATAGCTATGTTCTACAGTGAGAATAAGAGGGATATATTACCCTTTCAATATTATATGATGTCAAAAAGGCTCTTTCTTGGTTTACTGTAAATAAAATCTCTCCAAGTGTTCACATACGTACAGTTAAGATTTTGGTCCTGCAGTAGAAATACTTCACACCTAAATAAAATCAAGGCTGTAATGACAGTAAGAGGAATTTCAATATTATTTTGCAGATTAGAAGATACTTAAATATTTCCTCAAACTGATATCCTCAGCAAAATTTCTTGAATAAGCAATAAATCAGATTGTACATATATTTAAGGAAATGTTTTCAACAAAAAGTGTGCATAATTTGCTCACAACGTGTGTCACAATGCCAGTTTTCTGGCAAGGCCTGTCCTTAGAGGGTGGCTTTTTCTTTAGAACAGTAAATCACATTGTAATTTACATTTACCTATAATAAACCTAAACCAAATGGTGATCATCCTTTGAAAATGAAGATTAATTAACTTGTAAAGGCCATTACTCTAACACCTGCTTTATTTAGAGTTTAATCAACACACCAGAATTTCAGTAGCAAGAACCTCAGAATTCTATTGTGCTTTGAAGAACATCTCTTATTTGTGCAGTTTAATAGAAGTTCTGCTCAAAAATAAGCAATTGAAAGCAACAATAAAATAGCAGTAACAAATTCCACAGGCTGAAGCACTTGTGTTAAAATGCCTCAAGAAAAATTATAAGTAATTTTCTAGAATATTCTCTGGGTGTGAAGCATGCAGTTATCAGGAATCCTTATTGTAGAGCCTGGCCTCATCACACAGAGGTCCCCCCACCCCCAATGTTTGTAACAAAAATAAAGGAAGTAAAAGCAAGTAAAACACAACAAAATGGATTTGTGAAAGAAAATTGCCTGCCTGGCATGGTGTCTATTAACACAGAACAAATAAATTACATACATTTTGGACAATTCCATAATTTGTACTCTGACAAAAATACAGTCAGTGGATGTCCTCTTACAGGTTAGGAGTTCACACTGCTGTAAGATTTTCTTCAGTGCTAAAGGAAAGCTAAAGCTTTCTGATTAAAGGGTTCAGGGAAGTAAAGAGACAGAACACTTCAGGATATATTTGTCTATCTTTATATAGTTTGCTCATTTTGGCACAAGTAATAGTTGTTTACTCTTGAGTTGTTCAAAGTCGATGGATGTCCTATGATTTCTGTCTGACTGTGAGTGAGACAGCAGACTTCAGGAAGCTTTTATTTCCCAGTTTCTGGGTGGAAAAAACCAAGAACATGACAAATTCTCCCTTCTTTTCTTGGAAATACTGATTCTGCTCTGAACTTTATACAAGAGATACTGATCTACCTTCAGGGGAGTGCAATTAAAAAAAAAAAAAACATAAAGACTACAACGTTATAAGTACACTAAACAGGTGGGAAGAACACAGATATGAAAGAAGTATCATAACAGAGAACAATTAGAAAATAATATTCTGATGTAATTCTACTCTCTTATATATATCATAAAATATGCAAAACTAAGATCATGCAGAAATAAAAGAATTATAACAGATAACTTTAAATCTCTCCTACAGTACACAGAGATGAGCTTCTTGTCTTTAAAATTTAAATCCAATCTTTGAAACAAAACTTTTTTTCCTTTAACAAATGTAAGCGACATTTTTCTTGATTTTAGCCTTCACTAACTAGGCCTCTTAATCAAAATGACAGATATTACCTCATCACAATATTCAAACACAATAGAAAACAGTATCTTCACATTATAAAAACAAGATATGAAGACCTGTATCTTCATCTCTCACAAAAAAAATATATTCTTTGGTATCTCTGATCTCTTTTAGGGTTAAAATTCAACCAGGACAGGATGAGTGGTCTTCATGGGATGAAGTTCAACCTTTTGCCATTAGACTTATCCCTTCAGAGAACAAGACAAAGCTAGAAAAAAAGCTGAATATTCCTTGGTACAGATCTTTAATTGATATGAATCAGTAATTTAATAATAGCCAGAGTAATGATTCATACCTGCTTGAGAAGGTAAGACTTTTTCCTCAATACAATGACAATTTCTCGACTTTCAGAAATGTCATTCTCTGAACGCTCCTGCTAACTTAAATAATATTCAGGACTAACAAGGAAAGTAGTCTGATATTTTTCAAGCTGAAAATCCCACTCCTAAATACACAGTTAGAAACTCAAGTTTCTAAACACCCTGGCCACCTCCAATGAAAATTCTGGTTCCAACAAGAGAGGGAAAACAAATAAAATTGTACACTTAGGGAAAAGAATTCCAAAGCAGGTCTTCCTGATGCTCAGGGTGATCCAACTGGCAGTTAGAGTCACCAGTCAGGAAAGCAATCCTGGAGTCACCAGTTTGGTGAAAAGGTGGCTGATGAGGGACATGACTGAGATTTTACTTAGTAGTGAATGTAAGATTATTTTGCCACATCCTGTACCCCTAGAAATAAGGGCCATCTGATGAATAGAGTAGGAGATAATTTTAAAACAGAAAAGGCAAAAATATTTATTTACTCATTAAATAGTGCATTTCTGGATCTTACAGCCATGCGCAGCTGCAGAGGCAGATGGCATTGGCATATTTGACAAGGATTCAGAGATATCCATTGACAACAGGGCCATGATGAAACCTAACAGGATTATGTTGGAATGTATCTTCTCACCACCTTAAGGATAACTCTGAATACTGGGGTATTAAATGAAAGCAAGTATCCAGGCTTGCTGTTACATGGGAGGAAATAGTCAGGCTTGAATAGCCTCCCTAAATCAGATTTCCTGTCATCATTGTCTAAGAGAGCACTGACATAGGTGATCTCACCCCATAAGTAATTTCTTCCCTTCCAGGGTTTTTTTCTATTTTGATATGAGTTCCTACTTAAAGAAGCCATCATCATCTCTACTTCCTCAGGGAGACCATTTCTGAGAAAGATTCCTTTTCGGTGCTTTTGGGAAAGGAATTTTAGCTATTTCTGTAAAAATAAAAAGAAAACCCAAAGAGTCAGAGGATGACAGACTTTCCACTATCCCTGCTTCTCTCTGTTTCTTTACCAATCCATGTTTCTTTAGGTTACTGAGCAAATGAATGTGCCTAGACAACACACCCATTTTATTGAGCCTGATTCATAATGGGTAGTGCAACAGTCTATGGACACTGAAGGAACAATTCTTTTTAAACTGATCAGACATCTGTCCTCTCAGATCACACTGAATTATCTGAAATCATCTTGGTTTTGTTACCTTGGCTATTCAGTAAAGCTGGAAATTATATATCTGAAAGTTTAGCAAGCATATGCTATACAATTATACACAGCTCTGAAAAATAGAGCTGTCTTGTTATTTATTTTAAGAGATAATATTTGGCATTAGTACTATTAATCTTCTGACTCCCTTTGAGCACTTCACTAACAGCAGGGATTTCTTTTTCTAATATTAATTAACGATATATAGTTACCAGGTAGTTTATCTAGACTGTACAGACTAGTACAGGGCAACACAGGAAATATAATTATTTTTCTGAGGTCTCACAGTGGATCCAGCAGAGGAAAGAGGTCACAGATGAGACAATTTCTAAAGCTCTTTCATCCATCCCATTAAACTGACAAGAATCATTTCAAACTATTTGTTTTCTGTTACATGAGGACTGGTATTTAGAAAGGTTTTCTTTTGTTTGTAACAGAGAGCAAAGTCACTTATGTAGCAAAGGACCAAGTCATAAACACTCCCAGCCAGTAGAAAGGTGGGTTTGGATTGTGCAAAGCAACCTCATTTACTGCACAAGCCAATTTACATCTGCAATTATGACAACTGTGGGTATAACTGATGACACACATTTTTACTACCTCCTTTGCATGAACAATTATGTAGTTAAATGTGCAGCGTGCAGTGAATTGCACACACAAAATCAGAGCTGGAGATTAGGCCTTTTTAAAAGAGCTAAGCCTTACAAAGTGCCAGATAATTGTATACCACATAAAGGAGAAGAGGGGGTTTATTTCATTACAGTTTTTAAGAAAATGGGACCATTTAAGTTAATTATCTGTGTTGGCTCATTTGAACACCTGTTGGGTTTAATTCATCAGCACCTGGTGCCAACTGTGGGTAATAGGCCTGGGGGTCACTAATTGACAGATTATGTTGTTCATGTTTCTTTTTTTTCATTTCAATTTTTTTTCTACTCAATTTTTAGTAAGCAAACTTTAGCAGGATTCAAGACAAAAAAGCAGAGATAACCAGCTACTCTGGGAGAATGCAATGAAATATTTTCTCCATGAACACATGGAGCATACAAAGGTTGAAGCCTGATGAGCACCCATCTTCTGTTTATCTCACTGACATACACAAATTTTAGAACACCAAGGAGAAGGACTGGTTGAAGTGATCATTTGCAAGAACTATTCAATGCATTAGTCTGGAAAATTTTAAATGAATATCTTAGGGGACAATAATTCAAAGGGGAAAAATTAGCTAACACTAAGAATAGGAAACAGAACTGGGAAATTCTTGATTTATGATAATTGGACACTGAGAATAAATTAATCATTCCACTGAAAGAATTAAAATGTTGTAGAGATAAACAAAAAAACCTTAAATTAGTTATGAAACACAGCAAATGGAAGAATAAGAGGCTTGAAAATAGTAAAAATAGCTCTGATACTGTTTGAAAGTTGAGAGAGACAGAAAAGTCTTGATGTGTAGAGAAGTCTTAGAGTCTAAAAACAAGCCCAATGTAACTATGGGATTAAAAATAATAAATTGACTCTGCTCCAGACTGCCCAGAACTTCCAGGGTATGGAGGTGCAGATACACAAAAAGATCCAAATCCAGAGAGCTGAGAAACTTAAGATGGGGAAGTGAGAGTTCTAAGCAGATTTCTTCTCAGAATTGTTAGGCATCCTTAGGGATCTCAGTACTTCATTGTGTCAAAATTTTCAAGTCCTCACATACTTTTGGAAGTGTGCTTAAATAATTTGCAGAACAGATACACAAGCATTTTGCTGAACTGGAGGTGCAGTTCAGACACAAGAGGATTTGAGGTTTAGGCAATTGGCTTCCTTGTAAAAGTCAATCTGAAAAGAAACAAGAAATCTCACACATTGTACATGTAAATTTTATATTTTAGGAACTTGCTTTTCTTCTCCAGTCAAGCATACTCATATACCTGTAAACTTCACCAAAAATCACAGCACTAATGCAGAATTCTAAATTAGAGCTCACAATCAATGTGCTCAAAAGTTCTCCTGATAAAAATAAAAATCAACACAGGAGAAGAAAAAAAACTAAGCCACCCCACTATCTGAAAGAAAACACTAACTTCCATTAAACCACAGCTAAGAAAATACCAAATTCTCAAGCTGAGAAATGGAGAAAATGAGGTAGAATATTCTTATAGTTAAAATATAGTTAAAATGGTTATAGTTAATAACATAGTATAGTATATATATTATAATATAACATATATCAAAAAATCTATAAATATATATAGTATAACTAAAAATATAGTTAAAATTTTTACAATCCATACAACATATAAATAGGAAATGAAATAGAGATTATCTTTTAAATGTAGCTTTAAGTAATTTAAGTTATAATATCAAGCCAAAGTGTATGTATCCATAAAGATATTTATTGCAAAATTAGATTTACTCTATGTTTCACAAATATTATACTCATTGTATATGCAATATTCTGTGCAGATAATGCAGAGATACCATATAGTGGTAACATAGTCTTTGTGTTTCTTAGAAAATTAAAAATATTCTGCCATCCTATCATCTATTTGGCTTTTACTTTTCAGCAGATGTAAAAAAGTTAAACATGTCTGGAAAAGTTTTAGCTGGTACAGAGATCAGAATAATCAAAACTAGTAACAGGACTGTGTTAATTAGTATTTCTGGTAAATAATTTATCCTCAACCCTTTGCATAGCCCCCGGCCAAAACTCTATATGGTCTCAAACTGACAACACATAAATCTCTAGAGGTATTCAGTAACTAGAATTGAGCTTGAGGTCATTTGTTTAGCTGTATGAACATGGTAACTTTTAAATTTAAAATTTTTATTGTTAAAGTATTGTTCTGGAATATAAAATCGCTGCACCTATGTTTGAAATGCCAGTTTTAATCATTGAGAATGACTTGTGACTTCATAAATTTTTGGTACAGATGGTAGGGATTTCCTGATGGGAGACTGTGGTGCCAAATGCATTTTTCTCCTATGCAGAAGCTCATGTGTCACATGGCTCCAAGGGGTTAATTTTTTTACACACAGAATTCTCTACATGATAATGCACTTTCATGTTCCCCATCTGGCTATTGTAAAATCACAGAGGCTGTGAAGGCACAAGCATGAAGTAGAAACTGGTGTCCTGATTTTCAATGGTACTGAGTATCTGCAACTCCTGCTGAAGTAAGGAGGGAGCCACAGGTGTTCCACAGCTCTGAAAACCAGGTCGTTATTAGGATAACTTCAGGAGCATTTCTTTAAGAATTTGGCATAGTGAGACTTTTCACTTCAAGTGTCACTTGGAGTCCTCATTTCATATTTTCATGCTCTTCTAAAAACCTAGAGTTTTTACTAGAAATGGAAAAACATTTAACACTGCAATATGCAATATATGTGAAAACCAGAAACATCATAGGAGAATGCCAATAAAGCAACTGGGGGCTTTGGATGGAAGGTGCAGATGGCATTTAGAAGGTCTGGCACAGGAGAAGACTCTCCTTCACTATCTGCCTACTGAAGCTGAGGAGTAAATTTATCTAGGAGTAAGTTGGTTGCTTAGGTGCCACTTGGGGTTAAACCATGACAGTCCTTTTTGGAGCCTTGGTGTGGGGCACAAAGGGTTGAGTAATAGACAACTCTGGCTGATCACCTACAGGAAAGGCTGAAGCATGAAGCCAAAATCACTGTTTGAAGCACTGTCTTACCCAGAAAATTTTCCCTTAAGAAAGCAGTTAAAACTGCTAGAAGTAGATCAGCTGTAGGTACAAATGGCTTCAGTGTATTTCCAGAGCTCATTTCTGATGCTTTCTGGCCCAAGCATGTCTGTAGGCCCCAGAGTGCATTCCCTGGCATGAGGGAATCCTGTCATCAGCCTATGATGACCACCTCTCAACATTTAGAAACCATTCAAACTTGATGAAAAAAATCTAGACTACAGTTCTGCATTGAAACTAATGCTTAAAGTTGTTGCACATTTACTGTGGAAGTACAAATGGAAACCAACTAATACAGTCTGCTACCTACCCCAAGAAAGAAGAAGATTATTGAGAATTAAAATCTACTGTGTCTGAAATATGTAGTGTGGAGAGAAGGAATGGTTTACTATCAACTATAGGACAGTCTTGTTCCATGCATTGATGTTCATATGGAAATTATTCTCTAGCTCCATGAATATACATGGTGAGAAGTCAGGAAAACACACGGGTGGCAGTTTTCCATATCTTCATTTTCGTGAAGCAAGGACAGTGTGGTACTCATAG
Organism: Cettia cetti; assembly: GCA_013401135.1. Lineage (NCBI taxonomy): Eukaryota > Metazoa > Chordata > Aves > Passeriformes > Sylviidae > Cettia > Cettia cetti. Next base: position 81,921 of record VZUI01093778.1, read on the forward strand.
TGTGGCAGGGCAGAGCTGGATGAAAATTGCCTCATTTTCCAGGCCATTGTAGAGTTACACATTTGGTTGTGACTATTCTCCCAAACACAAGAATGCAATGAAACCTTGGGAAAAAAGCTTCCTGTTCAGCTCTACTCAATTAGCAGGAAGGAAGAAAGCTGCAGACTAGTCCAGAATGGCTCTTTTATAGAGGAAGGTGTGAGGCAAAACCAGTGCTCCATCTTGAATAGAGGGAGCTGTTTATCCTCCACATGCCAGAAATACTTTGCAGTGATTCACAGGCATATCAGTGTCTAAATGGTACAGAAGACAGCTAGGGAAGAAATTAGGGTTTGCAATCATGGATTATCTTTAAGTAGCAGCTATGTCCATTCTCCATTCCCTCTCCTTTAATTTCAACTACAAAATAGCAGAGCTGGAAGTTCAGTGTTCCCACAGGGACAGGACCAGCAGCCCAGCCAGCAAGATGGGAGCTCTTGGTTCCCTTCCAGAACTACATTTCACTTGCCTTCAGAATCACCCTGTAGCTCAAAGTTTGTTTGTTTGTTTTTTTGTTTGTTTGTTTGTTTGATTGTTTTTTGTTTGTTTGTTTTTTGGGTTTTTTTTGGTTTTTGGTGGGTTTTTTTGCTGTTTTTTTTTTTTTTTTTAAATTAAGAAAAGGAAAAAAAAAAAATTATCATTGAATTAATCAAACCTGACCCAACCCCATGCTTCCATATTATGTCAAAAGCCATGGGAAACCAGGTGAAGTTGGTTTGGGCAAGGAACACAGTGTAAAGATTCTCTTAGTTAACAGGTTTATCAGAAGCCCATGTGATAGAAGAAAAACATGCTAATGGATTTGGGAGCTTTGGATCAGACCCCTAACAAGTGTTATGTTGCTCAGACTGCATTTTTTTTTTAATTTTCCAACTTCTGAGGCAACTTTATGCAATATAGCAACTTTATGTACCATAAAAGTAAGAGGTGCAATACAAGGGAAAGAAATTGCATCTCTTCAAAATTCAGCTATCCATTGGCTATTAAGAAATTAATTAGCTGTGATTTGGTGAACAGCATCAATTTCCAGAAGCAGTTTCAAAACTTGTTCTTCTAGGAACAAAAACCATGACTTTAAACCTCTCGTTTCTAGTAACAATAAGACACATTTTCAACTGAGTGCTTTAACACAGCAGAGACCTTTCTTCTTACAGTGCTATGAAATTGGTTCACAATATCATTTATGTCAATTTATTTTTAACATCAATTTGCTTTTCAGAAAACATGTGCTACTTAAAAGCTAAGAAAAATATCACAACCACTGTAATTGTGGAATTCATTGCAATGTAGCCAACATTTATTCTGTGGGAGCATTGTGTACTTACCAGCCTTGGTAACTGTTTCTCAGACTAAATTTCTCAAAGCAGAGGTCTTCCCTTCTTATTAGTTCAAAAGCTTTTCCTCCAAAGTCGCTATAAAAGGTACAGGAAAATTAGGGTCAGTGAATGAATACCTACTATTTTTCACAGGTATGGCAAAAACTGTGTATTATGGGATCACTCCGAAATCAAAAAAGTTGGCAGGACTGGGAAAACTTCAGAGAACTCTACAAAAGTGACTCAAGTTCTAAAAATGTGTCTCTCAGAGAGATTTAAAGGAAAAAGGTTATGAGGTTAAGAGGTGATTTAATCTTTGTCACTAGGTATCCACTGAGGTAAAAGGTAATTGCTATGATATGGATTTTTTAAGTGGAAGCCAAAGATTTACCAAGAAACAACTGGGATATCAGATAGGAAATATTAAACTGAACACATAGAGTATTTTGCTACTCCCTAATTCACCCACCAAAATCTCTTGGCTAACTTGCTACTATTGTGTGCAGTGTTTCTACCTCAGAAATAATGCTTACCAGCAAACATCGTGTACTTATCATTTCTTTTGATTCCATGTCCAAGTAATATCTTCCATCAAACAATTCAACAATTCTGTACTAACAACCACTCCATTGCAGTGGTAAGAACCATCAGTAATTCATGGGCCAATGCTTTTAGACTAGTGGGTTAATAACAGTCACAGGAACTGAAACAACAGCCACAAGACAAAAGAGACCACTCTCAATTTTGGCATTGGAGTCCCAGTCAGCTGTCTTTCTAATAACAGGGTTTGGCTCAAACAAAAGTCACAGATGCATTATAAGAATCACTAGATACTTTGATTCTGTAGGCTTTTATTCTGCAGGTTTTTCTATATAAGTCAGATTAGTCATACATAGTAGGTGCTTGTATCCCTAGTCAACTGTACTGCTGCTCTGAATTCAGATCTAAATTCCTAAAACCTATAAAATGTGTTCAATTCTCAGTCTAGGGTGCTATTCTTCATAGAGTAAGAGTAAATTAAGGCAACTCTGATTTATAGAAAATTACAGAAGTTTAGAATATCCTTTTACTGCTCCAAAAGATTTATTTTGCAGAACAAAAAAATAAAGCAGAAAATACTGGGAGAAATAAAGCATCATTTTCAATTCTTAACTCTTTGTTCTTCTAGTTGGATGAAGTGTGACTGTTGCCTTGTTTGGCCTCATCCAAAGTTATTTATCAGTAGAAATAGGATAATAAAAAAGAAATGTCAGAAAAATGTGAAGACCTACCCATAAGTGTCCATATTAAGGGTACATATGTTCATAAAAAATATACTTAAGCTGCATTCTTGTCCTGTATCTGTTTTCTGTTATTTTGAGTAAAATATTTGAATAAATGTGGTATCTGTATGTTCAATTTAATCTTTCTGTGTCATCTGCTTCCTTTACACAACTGTATTCTTAAAGATATGGAGACAATTAAAGAAGGAAACATATATTAAACTAAAAACAAATGTATTCCTATTAAAAAAAAAGAAAGTTTCAGTATCAGACACTTGGTTTTTGGTTTCTGTGACTATGTGCCAGCAGGAGCATTAACCAGAAACATCAACTCGAAATGATTATTAGAGAATATACTTTGACAGTAAGTATTGATCTGTGTTTTACTAATCACACAGAATGGAAAACCATATCATGTGGTCTGTGTTTTCAATCAAAACTAACAAAGATTAAACTCCTAATAGATATTGCACCGTACTATTCATGCACAACTGACTTTCAAGAATTATGTAGCAAATACTTTGGAGAAACTAATACTCTTTTTTGTGACCATTTAAAACAAACAAACAAGAAAACAAAGAAGCTAACTTCACCAAATAAATTATTTGCAGCAATTTTTTTTTGTTCTATTCCCAAAACACAGAAGTAGGTACTGAAAAATGTAGTTGTCACATCCTGGTGAAGGATGCCTGTCACTTTATATCAAAGTAAAATACTGTGGGTTTTTATTCACATGATTTTAATTTTTAAGGTAAAACATATAATTAATATTTTGGTGCATTTTCCCCAAAACTTTTAATCTCAAAATGTCTTTGACAAAAGTTTCTGTTTTCTTTTATCCTCAAGTTCCTCTTCCCAGTCTCCCTCAGGACTTAAATCCACATGGAACTCAATTTAAGAAACAGAAAAGGGGCAGAATGCATTCATTTCAGAACATGATACCCTAAGTATTGGCTGGTGACAATGCCCATTATTCTGCTATGCACAGATAGGACTAAATTCTTTCCAGACTAAGGCAGTGACAGACAACAGATATCTTCAGCTGAAGAAATCAAGTTAAGTAGGTGAAACATATCACATGGCACCTCAAAAATCTGTGAAGAAATTTTCTGTGCCTTTAGAAAGAAGCAAGAATTACCACACTTTCTTAATAGGTTTCTCATTGCTGTAATGCAGGAAGTAATTTATTAGGCATCCCAGGCTTCTTCAGCTGCACAAAGGTTTTTGAGAACTACTGTGGGGACCAGAGCACACCTGGAAGAATGAGGAAGAAATCCAATAGCACAGATTGCCCAGGAAAAAGAATCCCCTGACCCTTTCCTATTAGACAGCAGCACATGGGCCACACTCTGGGAGCGTGACAGGCAGCACTGATCTAATCCTTCAATGTGCTGGCACACTTTTGGATTTTAATGGATTTTCTTTTTGCTGGTTACTATTGTGGATGCTTCTATTAGTATGTGTTAAGATAGAAATGAAATGGGAAGTGTAAGAGTACACCTTAAATTGCACATAAAAACCCCACCAGGCCAGCCTTTCCTCACTGTGCAGAGGAAACTCTGAGCATTAACAGAATTCTAGAGCCACCTGGGGCTTGTGTCCCCCATCTCAGTGCAGAGAGAGCCTGTGGTGGCAATAACAGCCCTGGTACCTGTATGGAATATGCCATCTGCATGGTCAAGGGAGCCAGGTCTGCCAGGAATTTAGCAGGGAAGCATTGGCTGGAGCCAGGAAGGGTCAAAGCAGCGATGGCAGCAATGATGCCTCTAACAGTATCCTTAAGCCCATTAGAGGAACACCAGGAGCATGAGCTATTATTCAGGGAGGGAAGAAAAGCAATTTGCAAAAACAGAATTAAAATCAGAAGATGATCTTATGGCTTTTGTATTACTGTTTTCAAATTAAGCAATAAAAAGCAGTGTGAATTGCATTCTATTAATTCATACACGGTGTTTTCATTCTTGGGTAGTCAACACAACAAGGGGTGAATTAATGCTACTTTGTTCTGACACTGTTGTGATTACAAAATGCTAATTTTAAGAAATATTTATATTGCTAATTAAGGAAGAAGGTCAGAAATTCTAAGCTCCAGCTGCAATCAACACAGTTCACTGCTCTGAATTTTACAAGTTCTGAGCTGTGAATTGTGCTGAATGCAGGCACAGCCCTTGATTCTTATTAGCCAGTTGAACCACCCCAAACAGTTCTACCAAACATTTTATAATATATTCTACTATGTTGCACAAATCCTACTACTATGATGCAGACATTAATATCATGAAGTACAACAATGAAACTCAATCTGTATCAGCATAAATTGTACAGAAAAGAAGCTGTGGAACCAAAATAAAGTGAAAAGAAAAATCAAACTAAGAAAATCCAGGAAAGAGGAGGTTGTGAAACTGTGTCTGTATCCACATGTCCATGTGGAAAGTCTTAGGTTATAAAAGAACTCATGTTCATGCAAGGAAAGCAAAACAATCACAGAACAGAAATAATAACCAATGAAATCATGGCTGTAGTGTTCTAAAACATTGGCATTAAAGCATTATCTGGTGGCAACTGAGAGAAGAAAAACACCAAGTGTGGAGAAAAAATGTGCAAATGCATTACAACAGAAAAACATGCCCAAAAAAATGTGACATTTTAGTTGCATCATATGCATGGTAATTTACATCCTTTACAAGGATTAATTTTCAATTACTGGGGTAGCTATTCCTATTTTTTAGCTAGTATAGGTGGGTTAAGATTTTTCAGGGAGGAATAATTACTCTGTAGCTAAGAGAAATATTCTAAATGATGAAAGACTTCAATATAAATATCCATGCAGCCTTACAAATGTAAAGTTTCATCTTTTCCTTTTATACCAGCAAACTAATAAACTTCCAAGATATACAGTTTACCTGTACAGGGAGACCTGGTAGCCCTGGAACATCTCAGTTCCAGAGTTACCACAGTCAGAGGAGGAGGAGAAAAGCCTTGCACAGGAAGGAACTGAACAGTTTGTGCAATTCATGTCAAAATTTGACCAATAATCTGTAAATCAACTACTCACTCCTCATTTATAGAGCCAGTCAACAATGAAAAAGAGAAGCCTAAACTCTCAGTTTGATTTTACAGTGTTTCACTGCAATATTCTGTTATTTCCAGATTATTTAGTGGTCCAAAAGTCAAATACTCAATTTTTAATACTGAACTGTATCATTTACCTCATTTTGCATTGAAATTTTTGTTGTTTACATACAAGCAATTATAAAAACTCACTATTTTGTGAAGATTTAGCACACAGGCTTTTTTTTTATTTCAGTGCAAAATTGTAAGTACTTGTATTATAAATGGGTCTGTACATTTTATATTACTTTTACAAGCTACTTACAGCATGTACATAATGACACCTGTGCTCCAAATGTCACACTGTTGGCTGTAGTCAGAGGCACTGATAACTCCATGGGCTGCCAACCAAGCAGAAAAAATAGTATTAATAATAGAAAAAAAAAAACTTTTAAATGCTCAAACACAAAGCATGAAGAATGTGCTGATGTAGTATAATTTATTCCCATATGTAAAGAGGAACCAACAGCAGATGTTTAAATGAATAATGTACAGGCCTTAACAATTCATGCTGATGTGTCCTCACTTTTATCATTTAGCTGTTAAGGGGGTGGTGACATTGTGACATTAGCTGTGTGATTAAACTTAGTGCTCTTCTTCTCCACAGTAAGTTATTAAAGCAGCATTCATAACACACTGAATTAAAGTACTGCAAGACATCACACAAACTTGGTTTTCTACCACACACAAAGGTAGCACATAAGAACACAGGGTTTTTGCAAAACACAAAGACTCAGTTTTCTTGAACACATCAGATTATGAACAAAATACTCTCAAATAAAAATTTTCCATCCCATTATTTCAGTCCTAGATTAAAATTCACAAATTAGAACCTACTCACAATCTACTTCATATTATTTCAGTCACACGTCAGAAAGATGCTGGTTTGGGGCCATCTCAGGGAGATTTTTAGCTGCTGCATCATGGGAGATGTGGTTGAGTTCACAGCAAGATCCGTGGGTATAATTCCAGAATCAAAGGAGCTGACATACTCTAGCCCCAGTAAGGAACAAAATATAAAAACCTTCACACAATGGAAGGGGAGATTGACAATGAGTATTTTACTTGGTATTGTCCCACCAAATTAGAAAATCCTGTTAAATTGTGATCTCAGATTTTTTTATGTCTTAGGTAGGCAGCAAGCTTCAAATATCCAATTATTATGACAAGGATCTTGAAATGGTTAACTTAATAATTTGATAATACCACAACTGCTAAATAATATTAAAAGAAATTCTAACCATTAATATTGTCAAACTAGCCAAACCTGCTGTAGGGATTAATTTTTAATTTTGATAGCATCTTAAACTATCAGTAATTCATGCTATTAACATATTGGGAAAACTTACAAAATTATATACATTTATATCTTTAAATACATATCCTACACAAAATAAAATTACCAACTCAGGAAGTTGATATTACTTTTCTGTCTTTTCTTTATTACTAAATCAGTCTGATTAAATTTTGAATTTCCATGAGTCTCATATAGAACAAGGGAGGCTACACAAAACTGAAATAAGGCCAAAAGGAAAACATAAGCATAGAGGGGTAACATCAGAAAGAAAAAATGAGGAGAAATTAGCAAGGGATGTAACACAAAATGAAATCATCTATAAGAATATGAGCAGTGGGAAGACAGTGAATAAAGACATCAGTGTTGTATTCAACCAAGAAGGCAGTTGATTGATGATGCTTAGAAGGCAAATGTATTTAATGTCTTCTTGCATCAATTTTAACCAAAATGTCAAGTGCAAGCAGTGGATAGCCCAATCAATATCAATGACAAAGGGGCAAGCCCTCAGTCTTTTACAGGGAAGAGAAAGGTTAGCAAGTTCTTGAGCTGGAAATTTTAAAATCAGCCGTAACCGATAAAATTCATTCTGGAGTACTTTAAAAGTGACAAGACTTTTCAGAGCTATTAGCTCTTCAAGAACCATTAGTGGAAGGCAGATAAAATACTTGAAAACTGAAAAAGGCAATCATGGTATCTATCTGTAACAGAGCAGAAAACCTGACATCAAAGAATTATAGAAATTTCCCGTTAATTTTAACCCCCAGCAAAATACTGCAATTAATAGGCACCTAGAGGAAAACAAAGAGGTGAGTAACAGATATTATGCACCTGTCAGGAGCAAATCTCCATGCAGCACAGGCTGACAGGCTTTGGGGTTACAAGAAGAACATAAAATGTCACACATCTCTATTTTAGTAAAGATTTTGATACTGTTTTCCTAAAATTATTTTCTAATCCAAATTATTGAGCTTAATGGGATAATTTAATACATTAAAATACCACAGGAGCAATTCACAGGTCCATAAAAGATGTTTCTCAAGAAACAGTTGTAACTTGTTTGTTGTCAAAGTGGAAGTCTGTGTCAAGGCACGTTTTTTGTGGTTGTCTGTCCTCGTTAAAGAACAAGAGACCAAGAGAGAAATGAAATAACAGATTGCTGACAATAGGAAGGTGCCTACCTGTTCTTCATATCTGTGCTGGATAGGGGAGGAAATAGTAGTCTGAAAATGTGAACTGCAGTTCCACCCTTTTCCCTCAGACAGGATTCCACCACCTCCCTTAGGTCAGCTAGAGCAATTATGTGGCTGCAGGTGAGTTAACTGAAACTTTATAATGAAAAAAAGTGATTAGATCATGGCCTGCAGGTATAAGTTTAAGCTGATTGTCAAACTGAAGGTTTGGGGCAGACAGCAGGAAAAATTTCTAGGAGGATAATGAAGCATCAGAACCGAGTGCCTGGGAAGATTATGGAGTCTCCATTACTGGAGGTCTTTAAGTACACTTTGCACAAATACTCATCAGAAATGACCTCAGTACACCTGCTTCTTCCTTTGGACAGAGAAATAAATCAAACCACTCAAGGCCCCTTGCAGTGATGAGACTCTATGCTTCTGTCATGATTGGTAAATCAGAGAGTAATTTTATCCTGTACAACCCCCTCACTTAAAGAATATTTAATGCTAGTAGTATTTAATAAATCAGAATGTTGGAAGGACTAATTATCATCCCCCAAAAAGGATTTTTTTTTTTTTGCTTTGGTTTGTTATGAGCAAGCTGTGAACTTTGCTGATATAAACTGTTGAGGAAAAGACTCCACAGAATTACAAAAATGAATGCTATGTTGGATAATGGAGTGAAGTACGTTATAGCATGCAGTATAAATCAGAAAAGATTACAAATCTTTATGTTGTGGAATGCAAAGTTTTCATTGCCTAAATAGACAAAGGGAAAAGCCTGAAAAAAGAATGTCCTTTGAGCAGGTTGTGTCATAATTACCTGCCTTTGTGGTGTTGGGGGTTTTTCAACTTCCAAGACAACATCAAATATTAATCAGTCCCATACAGTGGGGCAGGCACATTTTTGGGATGGAAACAGTCTAAAAAAAAAAAAAGTTATTATTTATTCCCACTGTTTAGCTGGAGATTTTTCTGCAGCACATCAGAAGTCACAAAGTAGCTCTATGTCACCAGAGAGAGGTTACCACCAGAGTGATACAGACTTAAAAGAAGTGTTATCAAATATGTACTGCTCATCAACTGTCCATGAAGAGGACATTTCAAAGGGTGGGAAAAAATGCTGATTTTTTAAAACAAGACAGGGTTTTATCTTGTAGCTTATTCAAGTGTAATATCTGGAAAAGTCAAACTCTTCAGCATACTTTTATGTTTTATGCTTTTCTTATCAAAGTCTGTGAGACAATCCATGCATCTGAAGATATCATGAATCCAGGAAGGAATGACCTTACACTGAGAGGGGGCTTGAAAAAGAAGCTATTTCTATACATATTAACAAAATTTCATCTCAGCCCCATGCCTGTATGCACCTGTGCCATGTACTCATGTGCCATGTGGAAGAAGCTCTTTCACCAGGAGCAAGCCATGTCTGGATTTGTCCCATAATTCTGATTGCATATCCTGCCCAAAAACAGAAAATCAGAAAGATCCAGGAAGACTTTCTCACAGCCAAAAATAGGAGGATGTGAACCTTAGACTGACATGAAGCATTAGCTGCCTCAAGCCTGAAAACAAATGCTTGTTTTTAGCTGGGTTTTTTTGTGTGTTGGACCTCTCTTTTCCTGTAGTCACCTTAATTGCTGCTGGCAGCACCAGCTTTGGGGCTTTGTTCTGTGTTTTCCACTTCTCCCATTAAAATCGTTCAAGAGTTATTCTCCTCTAAAATGAGAGGAACAAGCAAAGTGAGGAAAGACCAGGCCTCACTCACAGGATGGAACAGAGAAAAAATGCTTGCACCTTGCAGGAGAGATGACAGAGTGTGCTAGTTGCTGTTCCAAATGGGTATGTAAGGCAAGGCCATGACAAAAGAACAGCTGGCCATGGTGGTTTCTATTGATGGAAACTAAAAAGATGGAAAACCTGTGGAAAAAGACAGAAAATTCAACGATGTCTTACCTACCTCTGGCATTTTCAGGAAGAAAGGCACACACTGCCCCAAACTGAAGGGTACAGAGAAATCCACAATGGCATTTCTTAAAACGAGCATGAGATTATATAAAAATACCCAGGTCTAAGAAACAGATAACAGAGTTTTGATGTCTGGATTTATCCATTATAAATTACTGAGTTGTCCACTTCAGTGTCTAAAATGCTTCTCAGCCTGGAGCCTTCTATTCCAGACAGTAAATTCCTGATCCAATAATTCAGTTCTATAAGATGATGCCTGCATTTTAACAGTAACTACAATAAAATAGTATATTATTGATGCACAATTAACACATGATTTATAAAGCATCAAAGACTATTTTTTTCAGTACAAAAGAAGATGCAAGCATATGGAACATTGTGTTTAGGTAGCAAATATTAATTAATATCAAAAGAATCCTATAATATACTTGTATTTCAATCAAGATACATCTAAATAGGCTTTTTTTCTGAATTACTAACAGATTTACTTTAAATTGAAAACATTCCTAATTTAAATATTAATTACATTTCACAGCATCTGTTGGCTTCATGTAACTAATGGCTTGGGCCTATGCAAATATTGATCTGGATGAACAAGGTATGGTTACTTTAAGGAATTTTTTTTTAATTGACTGAGAAATGTACTTACCATTAAAAAATATACTCTTTTCAACAGTGGCTCTTAGCTTCCAAATGACTTTTTTTTCCCCTAATAACACCATTTAGTAACTCATTTCAAAACCTACTAATAAGTATCAAAGTCAGGTCTCCCAGTAATATCTGGATATTGAAAATGGTTCTTGAAGCCAAGCTGCTACAATTGTCATCTTACCTTTATGTTTAATTTCACTTCATTTACTTCATTGATGTCACTGCTTTTAACTCAAATGTTTTCCAGTTTTAGATCTCTGCAAACAATACCTGCCAAGAAAGTGTAAGAAATAAAATGTTTTCAGTTACAGTGAACATATTCTGGCAGAAACATTTTAAAATCTTTTGATTAATTCCTATGGGCAGTTGCCATGCATTTTACTCTAAACTAGTGGCAGTCTAATGAAAACCATCTTCTTCACTTCTTCCAGGGAGGCATAAGAATTTCAAATTTTGAAATACCATTCCTCACCACAGTCCTGTAAGAAAGGCAAAAGTACATAATGTATTTAAAATCAGTTCATCTAACAAAAAAAGTAGAGTGTATCTTGTCTATTCACCAAATTTGCCCCTATTTTCATACCTGAAATTAATTTTTATATACCAAACCAGAAAGGAGTTTTTGCCCTTTTGATGAGGGCCCAGAAGAAACAAGGCCTTATAAAAGGCCCCATTCCATAATGCCATATATCTCTCTGCAAAAAGACGTTAAGGAAGGGTTCCTAAAAACACTGCGTTGTAACAAAGAGGTTAATAAATTTTTTGCTAAAAAAACTCAAGAGTTCCAAGTCCTTCCCCATCTAAATTTTTGGCTGGATAGGTAAATTCTGTTGTGGACTGTGCTGAACTGCAATGGTTCTGCATGATGGATGAAAATGCTGATGTTTACTGAACCCTAAATGTAACATGTGCTGTTAGGAAGTACCAAGAACAATCCACTTCTGCTTTTTTACCTCCTGTAATACACTGTAATATAACAACTGAACTAAGTTAAAGTTATAATGCAACGAGTTGCAAGTTAAGAAATAATTACAATTATTGCCATAGCTGGTGCAGAAAGAAAAATAAAAGAAAATGCACATATTGCACATATTGCATCTGCAAGAAAAAGTTCTAAAAAAGCATACATGTAGAGCATTTTACCATTTTCTTTGCTGGATTTTTTTATCTTATGAAATAAATAATAGGTAATATATCAATCAGTAGCTGTTTTTAAACGTATGAACACTCAAAATAAATGAACATAAGGGAGAAACAGAGGAATGTAATTACATTTTTTGTGCAGCAATGCTATTGCTGAAGCAAGGCTTTGAATGATGTGTCCTGTCTCATTTTCTGTAAAATGCCCTTTACCACAAAGCATTTTTTAAGTTCTCCATCCTCACACAGCTCCATTACGAGATATGTCTGCTAATATTTAAAAAAAAGGAGAATGCAATGGGTTTATTCTCTCTGAGTTTAGTTTCTTCTAATGTAATAACTATACATAATTAATTGCAATGTTCCAGCTGTAGTGATGACCTAGAACCCCAATGCACTCAGCATTTTATGGACAGAAGGCAAAGGACAATTGACCAGCCACAGATACTGTCAGTATTGTATTTACTACAACAAACCCTCAAGCTTTCAAAATATATGCATTTTAAAAATGTACAAAAATACAGTGATTTCAAATCAAGGGCTAAGTATGGATTTAGCTTAAAGCCTCTTCCATTTCATGCACTAAAAATGGCTTTTAGAAAGCCTGATTATCAACCCGTGAAAAAAAGTTTAAAAATGCAGCATTTCAGCAACTAGGAATTAACACAGTAATACTTCAATCAAATGAGACTGTCAAACAATTCAATATCCCAAGAAAAAAGTCCTACACACGCAGCTAACAGCAAATATTGTTTTACATATCCTACTGCAGTATCTATAATACCTGCTGCCATTATAAAGGCCTGAAATCTTATCTGTCAGCCACAAAACTTTAGGTAAAAATTTGCACCATGGTATTCATTCTGATTTGTGAATGGAACACTTTGTTCCTTATTTTTACCTTACTTTATTAACAAAAACTCAAACACTAGAACAAGAATCACTGTTCAATTGCATTTATCCTTTGAAGAGATTTGGTTACTTTACAATCTAATATACAAACATATTGTTAATTATTCATTCATGAAAGAATAAGAGCCCTGAATTACACCGTTTGACAGAAGATTTTGAGTGTTTTCAAAATATGCTGCTTCAGGTTTCTGCCACAGGGACAATGTATGAGACACAAATGTGTCTCTGAAAAATGAGACTAAACATCTCCATAACTGAAAAGAGAAATTCTGTATCTAATATGACCTGTATCTTGGTGCTCAAACAGATGTTGGAAGAGGAGAATCATCAGATAATAAGAAAGGTAGGAATAATTTAAAGACTATCACACATCTACAAGATATTTACTCTGTCCATAACTGAGAATGTACATATTAAAAACTGTTCTTAATGAAGTGGCAATTCCTGAATATAATACTGAAAAAAACCTCACAGCCTCCTAAGCATATTTTCTTTGAAAATAATGTTTTAAACATTGAAAAGAAAGTTTTAAACAAACTTTCTCAGACATTTTTATGTAACTCCTTGTAGATCTAAAAGTGGATAGTGTTTAGATGGCAGTAACACATCTAGAGAGCTACTGGCTATCCCATATAATTTTACACTGATTTTTCAGTAGTGACCAAATCTATGGCTACACATCTTTATTTTCCTTGCTGAGACCTTGTGTGTCCTCCTCTTATTCACATTTTCCACATAAGTCACAAAGGCAAATAATTGATTGCATATTCAAATATTTCTAATTTAGGGTGGTAGTTACTTTATACCCATGTATATGAATATAAAGAAATGTATATGTAGAAGTGCTCCTAGAAAGGGGATCCATTTATGTTGCTTTCTAGGATGATGCATTTAATTCAAAAATTTCAGTTTCAGTGTTTTATTCAATTTTCTTTTCAGATGTACATGTAACAAACTCCTCCAACAAAAGCTTTTAAAGTTTTCAACTGAACAATTTTAAAGCCTTCAGTATGAAAGAGAAGATTATGATACAGAATAAATATGTCTCCATCAATGTTAACTACTTCAGGAATGATAAGAAAAGAGACTGTACACCAATGAGAGTGAACTATCGAGAAATTAAAGATAATCAAATCCAGCTTCAGTCTCAATTTTTTCCCCTACTACCTTTATAATGATATTACTATTTACACACTTTTCTACATCTGAAGGTTACTATAATTGAAAGACATCAAGGTACAAGTGGGTGGAAAACCAGAGAATTGCCCATCACATGCAAACTCTCACTCCTAAAACAAAAGCTTTATTTTCAAAGGACAATATATTTAAAGCCTGTAAGCTTAATCTAATGTTGTTAGGCTATTTGTAGGATTAATAAGCCCTTTAGAGCATGTATTTCTTCGTCAGTTTAGACATTCATGCAGACAAACCTTCTGCAAGAATTGGCTCAATCCTAAGGCAGGATATCACATATGAATATCACTATCATTCACAACCAGGACAACTTTTCAAAAAACTATGTCAGCAATCTCATTTACTACATTACCTTGAGGGAAAAAAAATACTGTTAAATGTCTTCAAGAATAAAGTGTTTTTTAAAATTCAGCATTTCAGGTTAATTTATTCAACTTATCTTCTGATGAAAAGGTTATTTTAGGCAGTGAAATTTGGTACTGTGGAATTCCTGGCCTGCCTGCTGGATGGAACTACCACCCCATGTTTCCAGGAATTTCTTGGAAACCAGCACTTACTATGAACATTGAAAATAATGTCAAGTTGTCTTTTAGGGGAAAGAGTTGAAAAATATTTTCTGTGAATAGATTTTTCTCTTTTCTTTAATATCTTTTTTAATTTGTTGGAAAATATAACCTTTACTTTAATTTGGTGAAATGAGCGCTGGTAACTACAGAAGATGAAGAAACACCCAGTCTTGAAGAGACCTCCAAAATACATAACAAAGAAAATTAGGTTCAATTTAAGTTTCCTTACCTTCTCTCCCCTTGTTGGATCCTCTTGTCACACACCTCCAAGTCACATGTGATCTTTGTGGCAATGGGGCCAAAACAAATACAGCATTGCTTGGTTCAAATGAAGCTGAGCACGTGGCTCATCTTGTGGACTTCTCTTCACTGCTTTCAGACATCTGTTCCATTCTATATAGTCTGTGCCCAAATTAAATTAAAACACTGAGACTGGCAGGAATGTGTCCATTGCTCAAAGAAGTGGAATAAAACCTGAGAGATGAGGGGGCTGGTGGAACACAAAAGCCTTGTATTCTAACTACAGCTGTCTGCCTCCCTGACAAGGCACTGGATTGGCACAACACAGCATGCTGGTTTGGACAGCAGAGCTGCAAAGACAAAAAAACCACACAGCCAAAAATGATGCTTCAGCTTTTTTAGCTACAGAATGGCTGGGTGCATTCGGAGATAGAAAAAGCAAATTTTTTTTTCCACCAGACAGTTCAAAACTAGAATAGATTTTTCCTTCAAAGCAAATGGAATACCACACATTTTAAGAGGATTTCAAAATACTTCAATAAACCTGGGGAGCTGTTTATCTGGAGTATCCAATAAAAATGGACTTTTGCTTCTAACTGGCATCACGTGAGGACATCCGTCAGCAGTGTTGCCAAAACAGGAATAACAAAAGCAAGGATTTCTGGTTACTCTTGCAATTCCCCTGGAGAGCTGATTTGAATGTGATTCCTCAAGATCTACTTTTCCCAAAAAAAGAAGCTGCACAAAAAGGTTCAGAGGAAGTTCAAATGCACCAAAGAAGGAAAGCTTAGCTAAACATTTCCAGACAAGAAGGCCAGAGCTCAGTTTCTCCACAGCAAACAACAGAGAAGAAGCAACCCCTGGAAGTGTTGGGGGATTAAAAGCCTTTTAACTCTTGAAAGACCATCAAGTTGCCCAGCTTTAGAGAAGAGACTCATTCTACCACTGTAAATGGCTACTGCAGGTGAGGCATAGGAAATTGCCTCCAGCTGGCTCAATTCCTGCAGGACAGGGATCAGAGTGCTGAAATCTGGGGTCATCCCTCTGCAAACACCTGCTCCTCTCACTGAGGCTGCTGCTGCCCTGAGCAGTGACAAAAGCAACACTGCTCACCTCAGGAGAAGTGGGGCTTCAGTCTCTGGAGACCATGAGGGTGCTGGCATTTTAGATACAGGGAGACATCAGTGAGCCAAAAGAAGGATCCAAGCTGCAGGAAAATGGAAAATGTTGGCTTAAGCTGAGAGTGTACAACCTGCATTCCCGCAGAAAACAAGGATCAGGTTTTCAGCTGGCATTCTGCAAAATCTCCTCTGCTCCATTGCCTCTGATGCACCTCAGAGATAATCTCAGATGTCATCTGAACATCCTTAAACCCTCTGGTTCCATCCTAGCCCCTCATTTCCCAGATCGAGGACTTTTTCTATTTGAATGACAGATGACTTATTAGAAAACAATAGTACAAAATACTTACATGGAGACAAAAACTACTTAGGAGAATGTTCTTTTCTGATAGAGTGCTTTTATCATGAGATAACTTCTAATCTCACTCAATGGCCTACGTTTTGCAATTTACATGAAATGTGATTAATACCCTATTTCCATATTTAAGTCTCTGACAATATTAATACTCTTAGTCCTACTATCTAAGAAATTTTTAACTGTAATATGATAAAGTTATTACAGTTCTTGATTCTAGTTCTTGATTCTCTGAAATGTACCAGGAAAAAAAAATGTGATAACTAGCACAAAAAAGAGATAAGCTTAATGATACGTAGAAATCTTTTTGTTCTTGAAGATGTTCTGAAAACATTAAAAAGAGGCTAAAATCCTGAATTTATTTTACATTTTGCTTCTGAACAAAATTTTTATACTAAAAATTCTGATTGGAGTAAAGTCTTCTGTTGATAAAACAATAAACTGAGGGATATGGGTTCTTCTCTTTAATAGGACAACTCAAAAAAAAGGTGGAAGACCTTTGTAAATCCTTTGTCTAGGCACAATACTACTAGTTTGAAATGTATAAATCAACAAAGCAATAAATAAGGGAGAGGCCTACAGGTCTTTTAATTCAGATTACTGCCAATATAAAAAAAAATTAAAGGAAAAAGAAAAATACAGATTTTACATTAGCTTTTGATTAAGATTTCCTATTCATTGTTTTAATCCCCTCATGAGAGTCATGTGGTCTTTCTCAGGCCCCTGTGGATGTCAGAACCATAGGGCAAGACACCAGGCAAAGCCTACCCCATCTCTATGTACCTAACAGATTATTTTGCAAGCTTTTATTAATCTCTGAATCTAGAAGCTATAACATATTTAATTAACCAATTAAAGAATAAGCAAATGGTGTGGCAGACTGCCCCATGGATAGATAAAAATCTCAAACACTCCAGCAGCGAATTATCTGCCTTAACCACTCAAGGTAACTATGACAAAAGCACATTTTATAAAACTAAAAGTTGTACAGGGGGAGCAGATTAATACCTGTTGCTTTTTAATATCATGTGACACAAACAGGTAAAGAGAGGAGGAATTAAATGACAGCTTTCAGCACCTAGAGGCATTTCCCTATCACATTTGCAGCCTGCTTTCTTTTCCTTTGTGAATTGACAATGTCACCAAAGAGCAATTTGAAGTTATTTTTCTTTCCCTTCCCACAGGTATTTGGTGGTGCTTTTGACCAAATTTAAAACTGTGAGGGATCCAAGAAAGTGAGGGCTCACATTGATGTATTTAGCTGTTGCTGGTGAAGATGGACATGCCAAGAGACATGGTGTCCATCATGGACCAAAAATGGCTACACTGGGTATTCCCACTTTGAACCAGAATGCTGGGGTTCAACACTTACTGACTGTTCACTTCTACTTTTGGCATATCTACTTCTAAATTGAGCTAGAAATTAAATCTTCTCTAAGCTCCTTTGGGAGCTGAAAAGTTACATCACTCTTCTGCAACAAATTTCCTTACCTGTTAAATTAAGCTAATGTCAGTTATCACAATTAACGTCCTAAAATATTATTACATGGCAAATGATTCATGCAGGAAGACAAGTACTGCAAGAGCTATGAATGCACACTGAGGCCTCATCCTACAAATTTACTTATAAAAAAGCAGCACCTAGAACAAAAAAAAAAAATGGGGCCAGGACCTCATTGCAGCTTTCTGAAACTAAAGGCTCAACAGAAAAAGGCCTGAGATATAAACAATATAAATAATTGATTCTACTAGTTAGTAAATTCATACATCACCATTTGTGAGTAGTAGGTTTTTACTCTCAGTTTAAATGAAAAGGATGCAATTCACAGAAAATGAAAAGTGAAATCCAAGGAAGCCTGTGAGAAATTCTTAGAAAGAAAAGAGCTTATTCCTCAAAAACCTGTGGCAAATTTCTAATATATATATATATATATAATGTCTTAGAAAGCAAAGGGTAAATTTCCTGAATTTGCAGGTGCAAATATCTAGGCACCACAGAGAAAATTTCTAGACAGCAGAGAAGAATTCTTTGAAAGCACAAGGAAAATTTTCTAGAACATCCAAAGAAAATTCCTACAAAGTACAGAGCAAAAATCTGTGGAGAATACCTGCCTAGAGGGGAGATTCCTTAGAGAGCACATAGAAAATTCACAAAACATGGGAGGTTAAATTCTTAGCAAGCAGACATGGAGAATTGCTGAAAACCAGCTATAAATTCCTGGAAATGAAAGAGGAAATTTCCAGAAGGCATATAAGCAATTCCTGTAACTTTAGGGGAAATTATCACAATGCAGCACAGGAAAAAAAATGTAAAAAAAAGAGGAAATAATCTTTGAAAGTGATGAGGAAATATTAGTAGAAAGCAGAAGCTGGCATTTCCTAGAAAGCAAATGCCTGGAAAGCTGAGAGGTGAATTCCTAGAAATCAGGCTAGGAATTCCTAAAAAACACATGAACACTTTCCCAGAGATTCCCAGAGCCAGGAGTTTCCTGTGCACCTCTACAGCCCTTTCCTTTAACAGCTGCTTCAGATTTTGCCTGAGCAGGGCAACTGGAAGCACTGGAATACCAGGTCACCCCTGCTCTCAGTGACAAACCCAGAAAAATAACTTGGCAGTCCAAGCCAAGAGAAAGCTATGGCTTAGGACAAACACTCTGGAGACCTTCTCTCCCAGACCAACACATTTGCTTTCTTCTGTGGCCACTGAGATTAGAATCACAAAGGAAAAGAGGCAGAAGACAGGGGTGACCTTCATCTCTGTTTGTTGCAGTTCCTCCAAGCCTGGACTCAGCTAAAATCCTGCCTTCACATGGGTCCCAAACATCCCTCCTTGTACCAGGAAAACCCAGTACAAAAACCTCTTTCATTCTCCTCCTTTTTTTTTTTTTTCCTTTTGATTTTGTTTAACATTTCTGTGTTATCTCTAAATACAACTGAGGATGAGTGAAAGATACAGTGAGCCAGTTTATTATCAGAGATTACAGACACTGGTTACTACTTATGAGTAACAGTCAGTAGTTATTAACACAGATGTCTCTAACACCTTCACCATTAGCATCTTTTACTTGGAGTTTCAAAATACTGAAATGGGAGATTTTGAGAACCACGAGAAACAAAGGGACACAGGATTCCCATTAAATTTCTTTGGTCAGTAAAATAAAGGAGGAAAAAAACACATGAGGCTCAGCATCAAATTAACTAGTCTTATTATATTATAAGAAAAAACCGAAGGGTCTGCTGCGGAGAGTTTGGTTTGCCAGTCTGAAAATCCTCCAGAGTTAAGAAAAAGCCTTCACTAAATAGGAAACATTCACGTCTGTGCCACTGAAGACATCTGTGCTATAAAATCTGCTGTGAACAAGCTACAATTTCTGTTCTGTACAATCCTGACGCCTTAGTCCCTGTTATAAAGACAGATCTCCCATTGACAGCATCAGAGGGGGAAAAATGACTGCGGGATTAGATCCTACATTTCACTAGTTTTTATTTATGGCCACTTACCAACACCAACCGCTTACCACTTCTAGAACATGTCAAATTACTCCATCCAACCACAGACACTCAAATATATTCACATCAGCTTCAAACTGACTATAAAGTCAGTGGGAAGGTTCATGAATAAAGAGAAATTCTAGTGACAAGGAATCTCAAAGCAACTCAAACTGGCTGTAAGACAAGGGAAAGTCAACCAGTGTGTGCATTTAGCACAAAGACCTTGAGTCATCAGTACAAACAGGCAGACAGATACATGGCAATTCTAACAACTGGTCAGCAACAAACACTCTTTGAATTAAGAAAGCTGTCACAAAGAGATGGGAAAAATCACCTGTACCTTTCTTTCTTTAGTGACTTCTGAAAAGCCCACAGTAGAACCACTGATTAAATAAATGCAGTTTTCTGTTTAACCCCAAAATGTTTATGGTAATTCCAGTGAAGTCAGTGTAGTCACACTACATTTACACTCAGGTCAGTGGGATCAGGATAAAACCCTAAGTGACAAAAATCAACAGAGCACAGCATCTGCTAATACCACTGCCCAAAAAATCACAATAAGCCTCAGGCATGCTATTATCAGATTACACGATTTCACTGTCAGGCTGAGGAGTTTGAAAAGCAACTACAAACTGTGGAGGATTTAATTTTCACAGGCAAAGGATCTCTCCTTTCATTTAAAAGGACAAGATCATGTTGCTTCTTCAAAGATAAAACAGTTTTGTTCTTCTCTTGTAAAATGAGAGATAGAAACATTCTTGCCCAGTATTTTATGAGACAAAACATTTTTATCTGTGACTGGAACGTGAAGCACAGAAAAGTTTGATTTCGTTTGGGCGTGTTTGCATGGCAGAACCACAGAGGTTACAAGATTTTAATTACAAGTGACATCTTGTAACTCCTGTGAAGAGATTCTGTAAATGGCAGAAACACTGTGACCACAAGTTAATTTAGTTCTTAGAGAGAGTAAGATATAAAAACAGATTCATTCTTCCAGCATCAGACTGAAGCTTGTTCTCTCAATAAAGACTAATGGATAACAAAAATTATGGGTCACAAAAATTCTAAGTAGTAAGTAGATGTCATGTGGTGTATACTCAATACTTCTAGACATCTGATAAAGATCTTTTTTTAACCCCACCAACACTGGAAATTTTTATGTTTTTAACCTTTTCATATTCTGATGGCACTTTCCTTTCCACAATCTTCCTGATTTCTTTCCTTCACCCTGTGCATTTCAGAGTGCTGGGCTAATTACTCTTAGTAAAGCAGACCAAAGGTTCACAGCTTTCTAAATTTAAAAAAAAAAAAAAAAAAAATCAACAAATATACAACCCTGAATCATTTGAAACAGCCTTTTTTAGATTGCTTGCAGTTGCTAGTTAGTAAAATTTAGCAAATCAGAGGTCAAGTTTGCAGGTTTTGGCAAAATAAAACCCACCAGCACAGACTAAAGGGGACATAATTTTTCACAGCTCTGATTCAAGATTCCTGGCTGCCTTTCTGCACTCACAGTTGTCCTACTCCTAGCTTGGCAGAAGTACAGGGTGAATGTTCACACTCACCAAGTGCCAAGGCAGCGTGCGATGCTTTAAAACCAGCACTGGCAGTCTTGTCAGCAGAAGGAATTTATTCTGACTTCACCAAAACTGGACCAGCCACTAAAACCCAGTTCAGTAGCCACCACCAACCACTGCACTTGCAGCTTGCAGAGAAGGATCCCAAATATGCAGCAAACCCCCAGGACTGGGAAACAGCTAATGAAATTCGTGGGAAAACAGAGTTTGGCAGCCCTAAAACAGGCAAACAGCAGCTCAGACAAGCAAAATGCAATTAATGGTTGCCTGCTGGGTTATGTTTTACATTCCTTCCTGTGCTCAGTAACTAGAATGCCCAACCTGAAGCTGACTGAAAAATGTCTCTGTGCTGACACCCACATCCCAGGCCGTTCTCTTTGACATCAAGGCATTGATATAATCTGTTCAGCAGCTATCAGCACACAGGCCTGTCAAAAGTATCTTCCATTCAATAACATTTTGGGCTTATCAGCAAATTAATGAAAGGCTTTAGGTAAGGCAACCTACTCTAAGTTGTTACAGAGTACAATAACAATCAGTACTGTATGCAGTTACAGAAAACCCTGCCATTAACTCTTTTTTGGTGTATATGAATAAAACATGATTTTTAGACCAAAAAAACCCCAAACCACCAAAACTTACAGTAACCATTGAGATATACACTTACATAATATAGAAATATACACATGAGTATCTATAACTTCACATCCAGAATAAGTGCCCTTATAGCTCAATTACATACTCTTCCTTTTCTGCAGGTTTTTGGCATTGATGTAATTTGCCTCTGTCATACTGCACAGCCATGGGAGTGCTCAAGGATTATGTTAGAGGGGATAAAATATCAGAAGCCATAGCTGTCATTTATTTGGTCCAGTTCTAACACCTCATAGAGCTGGGCATACCACGGGCTGCTGATAGTTTTCATTTCCTTGTATTTAATATTGATGGAAGAAAACATTGCATTCATTAATAGGAAAACACAAATTTCTCCCCTAACTTTTTCTGTGAGATTTATTTTTTTAAAGCTAATTCTTTGTCTTTTTTTCCTCACAAAGTAAGTTTAGGTCTGAAATTCTTTTTCATCTCCTGAGATGTGATTCTACATCTGCTCTGCAGGTAGAATTTTATGTGAAGTAGACCACAACATAAAAGACAAATCCCTAGATTCAAATCACAGGAAATGCCTCTGCTTAAAAAAGTCAAATGCAAAGAAAGACCTTCAGACAAGAAATATGGTTTATTGCATGTACACATAATTTCACTGGAAAATGCACCAAAAATATGCAATTCTTATCACTTATTTCAATGTGCTATTTGATGCATATCTTTATGTTGTTATACCTTAAAAAAAATACAAAATCCTAAATTACTTTTTTATCTTTCATTTTGTTCAAATGTTTCACAACTTAAGCCTATCAAATTACAAGGCTCTTCAGGAGACTTAAATAGTATTAAAATACTATCTTCAATTTGAAGGGCAAAATACCTGGAAAATTAAGGTCATATAATGTTTCAGAACCTAATGGAGTATGGATTTCTGCTTGGAGTACTTCAACCAGAAACCTCAGCAATCTTAAATCTGTCTCTGCTAGATATAATAAGTTTTAAAAGTTTGAATGAATTTCAGGGCATATTGTGTCTACCCTGTAATTTCTGAGCAGGGCACAAAACATTAAGTTCAGAATACTCAGCTGCCATAGAAGAGAAAAATCATTCAAATCAAAAGCACTCTTACAGGATGTTAGGAATAGACAGCTGCAGTAATAGATTTTGAACCAGCAAATACCATGTTAATTTCTTGCACTACTGTTTAAATATACATAAACACCACTGAAATAATGGGGCATGGGGTTATTAAAGCTTGGCATGCTTAAAGGTGTGCACCACCATACACAAAAAATAATCTGCATCTGGCACTTATTGTCTGATTTCTTGGATGATTCTGATGTCATTGATTATTTCCTAAGGGTGCCCAAGGCAGATAACTCAGAGCATAACACAGAACAACCTAAAACACTTTCAGGCTAGGGATATTTTACAGTAGCCTGTAATAGATTTTTTTTAATACTTGACCTCTTATGGTCAACACCAGCCAAGAAAAGCCACCACACTGCTGTTCAGCCCCCAGGAGAGCCCTCAGACAGCAGAGCTTACAGGGGAGACACCATGCTACTCCCACAGCCCTCTCAGCAGCTCAAGGGGGCAGCATCCCAGCAAGAAGCAGATTTTAGAGCTGTGACCAGGTATCAGGAATTCTTCTGCCATTCCAGCTGCCAAATAAAAGGTCTGTCTCTATCTCTTGGCTAGTAGTAAAAGTGTGCCTTTATAAAATAATCTGAGATGCCAGAAGTGGAGATATTAATTGCCAGTGATGACTTGCTCAGCTGCACAGCAGAGCCCCCATTGGCATTAATCCAATTGTCCATAAAAAAGGGAGACAGGAGTTTCCTTGGCCTAATCTGAACCAAGTTTCATGGAAAGGAAGTATCCTACCAAGGTATTTACACCTGGTACATTAACAATCCTCCTGAAACCTGCAGACAAACCAGGAAGAAATAAAACCAAAGCCAAAGGAACATAATGTTATTTCACAGTACCTTAAATAAGCAGGAAGTGTTCCTCACACCAGTGTCACATCAAAGGTTCACAATGCCACAAACAAGCTGAAGTGACCCTGAAGAGTTTATAAGATTCTTATGCAAGAAACCTGGGGTGCACAGCAAACATGGATTTTTCCAAAGCAAAACCCAGAATGAATGAATCTCCAAAAAATCTGTACAAGAATAGAGATATTTCTCTCAATTGTGTTCCTCATATAGAGCAGCTGCGAGAGGCCATTACCACTGACTGAGCAAAAAAACACTGAAATAAAGTCCTAAAAATCCAGATCATTCTATATAAACCTTGCCCAAGGCAAAGGTGATTCAAAACCATGGCACCAAGGTCTGTAGACACCAAGTATTTCATTGAATGCTGCAAGAAAGCCATGACATGCAGTTAAGAATGACAAATTAACACATGTGAGGTGTTAATCTTGGTATATATTGAGAATTACAGAACAAGAACTTGAATGCATCATCATTCTGTTTTCATACAAGGAATATCTGCAAAATCTTCCCTTTTTGGGTTTTTGTTTGGTTTTGTTTTGGGGTGGTTTTTTTGGGTTTTTGTCATTCAATATGACAGCATTAGGATGACAGCATTAAATTTTGCTTTAATATATAAGGAACAATGTATTGAATTTGATGCCAAAATTATGCTGTGATTACAAGCATGATTTTTAGCAGTCATTTAACACCTACTCCAGAAGGGTCCAAAACTTAGATACTTCATAAAAAGATTATGAATGTAAACTCCAAAGAATAACTCTAAATGTTTAAGAAAAAATAAACTCAATTTCCAGCAGCCAGTCACAAATGCATAGAAACTATTTGTTAAACATTTTAAGTCATCTATTGCATCATTTAATTTACCCACAAGGTGGCATCTTTATTCTACATTTCCTTTCTTAATAGGCTAGAGAGGATCAAGCTATCCTTTACAAACGGTGCTGTGACCTCAGCTGAAAGGTGGAGGCCACTGTACAAAGACTTGCCAGAATTTATATTCAGAAATCATCAATATTTCTTCCTTTCAGATCAAACATTTATTGATTTTACCAATGAGATGGGGATCAATTTGCAAATCATGGCATCCAGTTCAACACTTTTCCCATAGTAAATATAAAAGAGAAAGTGCTTTAGACATGATTGAAGAAAAATCTCTTGGTATTCTGTGTACTGATACTTGATATTCTCAGCATTAAAGCTTTCATAATGAAAACTCTATAACATGTATAAAGCTAGCTTAAACATGTAAAGCCAGCCTTAAACCTGTCTGATACCAATCAAAGCAGTTCAGTCACTCAGTACTTACACACAAAAATCTCAAATTTAAGAGCTAAGGTTTAGCATTAAAAAATTAAATCAAGCATCAGCTAAACATTGGTCTGACAATAAAAAGCATTCTATGCTGCATGAGGTTACATACCAGTACATAGATTACGTAAGTAAACAGCTATGTCATTATGTATTTAAAGTTAATTATAAAATTGCAAGTAATTACAGATTTCACTGGGTCTCTGAAAATGCACTGAAGGTAGCACTAATTAAAAATAATTTTTCTACACGACAGTAAGGCAGATCTTAATGCAAAGTCACAAATGAGGTAATTATATTAAGTCGAAAGAAAAGGTAAGCAACCAAACATGCCCGTCTCTTTAGAAGTTGTGTTAACCCTGCTGTCTTCTTCTCAGTGCTGTTCTTTTGTGTTTGTTTTTCTGCCACAATCAAATGTATGTATTCCTTAATTCCATATTTTGTTATTATGAACTGGGAAGGTACCAATTTCTCTTTTACATTAAATTAAAAATTTCCCAGGAACACACATGGTTGAGTGCACACAAACACATGCTCAGTTACTACTTATGCAAAAATCTCAAAGTAACATCTCTAGTCTCAAAGATTGGTTCTCAAAAATTGGAAAGGGGGAAAAGGGTACAGAAATCTGTTCTAGGATCTTCCAAAGTATACCATGTTGGTGCATTTTACTTAAGATATTCCTTGAAAATGAAAACTCAGTGGTACTAAATTAAACGTCATTCCCTTTTACTGCCATCAACATGCAGTTTGAGCAGTTGTAAAGTGCAGAAATTTACCAAAATTTAGGAATACAAACGGGGCCATGTGAATTACGAGCACCATTGTAAGACAGTTATTTACTGAAGAGAAATGTCAAGAGTAAAAGTTAATTCTTACTGCTACTTTACTTTTCCCATCCAATAGAACTGTCTATATTCCTCCTAAAGGTTGCCTGCCATCAAATTTAATGCACTTGTTCCAAACTTCTTCAGCTGGAAGACCCCTAAATGTTTTTCAGTTACAACACGAGCTATTGCAGAATTTTTGCACAGACTGCTGTGCAAAGAATATGAAGTGGTTTCCATAGTCAAAAACAACTAATATAAGTGAAATAAGATACACAGGTAAAAACCACCCTCTTAGATAAATATTTATCTTAGTAGGCATTGGGCTGTGGCAATGGAATAGCCTCCAATAAAATACACATACCTGTTGTGATGGTTTATTAAAGACTTGTTCTAATATAATTCCCTACCTTCCTTCTAAACTTCTGGTATGCAGACAATACATGAAAAGAGAAATCATCAAAAAAATCCAACCCTGTAACCTTTTTATACCTACACACTAAGAACCCGAGAAATTAGACATGTCCAAATGAAGACTTTTCTGCCTTGGGTAAGGAAACAGATGAAAACAGTTTCAGTGCAAAGCAGACAACAAGCAAGAAAACAATAAAATAAAAACATCCCACAAATAAAATGTCTATTTGGTTGGTTTTCTGGTAGGTACAGGAGCACAAAAAAAAAAATTAGCAGCTGGGCTGTAACCTCATTAATAAAACTTCAGTTTGATTTTATCATTGATTATTTTATGAAAATTTAGGGTAAAAAAATCAATATCTGGCAAATTTATGAGCTGGACTAAAATGTGAATAGAAGAAAGAAGAGTTTTGTTATGCATACATTTGCCCCATATGTCCAACCATGGTCAACGCAGAGGGGGTTATTTGAAAGAAGGACCTTATTGAATTTGTTTTTCTTAACTACACATGAGTTCAACTCCTGAAGTATTTTAAGGTGGACTTGAAACCCTTCTGCTACCATAAAAGAAGGTGAGGGTTACAATGTGATGTACGTAGCTACCACAAATCAAGGAAAGATATGTAATGAAAGCCCTTCAAAGCTGAAGGAAAGGGCCTTTTGCCACAGAGATAAATAAGTGCACTAAGGAGTTAATCAGGGCAATGATCTGGCTTGAAAACTGATCTATTTTAAATAGGTGTGTAACAAAATATTCTATATTTTACTGCACATAGAATAGTTTTTGAAAGGACATTTGCTGTTCCTCCAGACTAAACAGACACCAAGAATGGGTAAAGACAATGATCCCCTCACCCCTCCACTGGAGCTTCTGCCTAGCACAGTCTCAATTATCAAGTCCAATTCCAAGCAGTGCAGGCAACCACACAAAGGATGTCTACTTCAAAAAAAAAATCCACAAAACAATCTCTTTAAAAATATATTAAATACTTTATACATGCTGTTTCAATACCATTTCTGCATTTGGTATCCTGCCCAGAGCTCTGAGAGCAGGTGTCCCCAATTTCAGCAATGCATCCATCTATCCTGGATGCACTTCTGAGAATTAATGCATAACAGCATCATTTGTTAGCTATTGCTAATTAGTATCTCTAATGAAAAATGCTAGACACAAAATAGGCTGCTTCTCCAGGTGAAGACATTTCAATGTCTAGAGAAATTAAGTGGTGTACAAAACCTACAGTTTTCCTCCCAACTGTATAAAATATTAGACTATCAGGAATACTTTTCCCACACCAAAAAAAAAAAAAAAAAATTTGTTTCCCTTCCTATCAAACTGAAAGCACATACAAATTCCCATTTCTGTTTTGTTGAAGTATTCAAAAAAATCCACTTCTTTTTGACAATTATTTCTCATGCAAGGAATGGAGATCAGAAGATTCCGCACACCTTGTGGACCAAAGCTAACATAGAGAATATTGCTTTGGAAGGCTTATAGTTTATGTAAATATATATAATGTATTTTCAAGGTAACAATTACCACATACTATAAAAATTAAAAGATGATAGAACAGGTTTCTACTTTTCTGTCCCCTTAATATTGCCAAATAACACATGAAGCATATACCTTGATAAAAACTATATTGAATAATCATAAAAACCAGTAGTTTTCAATCCACCTGAGTATCTGCTCATGTTTAAAGAGATCACAAACATTCCCAGAAGCACTTTTAATAAATAACTGCCTTATTTTTATAAAGAAATACAACTTTTTTCCTGATTAGGATGGCCTTGCTAAGTAGATACAAAGATAATTATTTAGAGAATGTCTTTAGTCTGGAGGAGGAGCAAATGTTTTTTCAAAAACCATTCTACAGGCAGAGAGTTTAAATTCAATGCCATGTGATATTCTAATAAAGCATATCTGCAAAGTAGAGAAATGCTTTTCCATTGCTGAGCCAGTAGGGAGCAAAGAAAAACTCTTTGAACCCTCAGTTAAAATTTTTGAAAACAGAAGAAACAGGATATGCAGGTGTGCATATTAAATACCACACTATGTTACTGCAGTTTTATACGTGTATCAATTTATTACATATTTAATTTATATTTTTTCTTTTTGCTTCAGTATTAATTACCACTGCACCTGACCAGTGTCAGGCACTGCTTCAACAATCTTCTTAGGAGTTAAGAAGGTAAAAGCATTTGGTACATGGCAACCTAATGGACAGAAAATTTAAATGAACCTGGTGTTACTTCACCAAATTCAGGGAGTTTATTATAATTGCATCATGTAAAATCATTCTCCAGTGAAAACAGGACAACTCTACCACCATTATAGGCATCACAGTCATCCATGACAAGGTTAAATTTTAAGCACTCTCACAGAGATCTAAGATGATACTCTTCAAAATACAGTGCTATGGATGAACACATTTCAAACCCAACATGGCAGAACGTACAGACAACTTACAAATAATGAAAATCTCCTGGATTTGAGAGATCATGTTTTCCCAGGCATTTCAAGAAAGATAATTTATACCTTGTGATGGTTCAGGAAAATAAATAAATAAATAAATAAAAAGCCCTGGCGAAAATTACTGGACCCAATCCTTCTCCTAGACCAAGTGGCCAAGATTTATTTACTTGAATATGCATTAAAATAAAAAAATTATCAAACACTAAAATCCTAGAGTTACTGATATTTTGTGTGCTTGTGTTGCAACTCAGTTTATATGAGCACAATAAAACCTCAGTTTAGATTGACATGTGAGCACACTGACAACGTTTAATGTTAAAAAAGGTGAAACTGTCAAAGAAGATTTTGCACAAGACAAATGTATTCTTGTCTAGCATTCAAGGCTGTTCCAGTGTGCACAGTGAGTTGGAATTACACTAACACGAGGTTCAACTTTGGGAATCCCAGAAACCTGCAATTTCAGCAACTTCTCATTCATCTACTGATCCCCCAAAATGTTTAATTTACTTTAAACCAAGAAATGTTATTACCAACATTCAAATAAACAACACTCCACTGTGCAGCCAGAAATAGTTATGGAAATATGAACCAGGAAAAAGTGGCATAACAGAAATTATCTGGAAGCAATTAGTATTTGCTAGTTTTCAACATCACTGAGTGCTGTAAAGCCAAAAGAAAAAGTAAAGAAAACACAAGAGGAGCCTGTCCTTTAGAAGATATTTGCATATAGAAGAAAATAGCAGGAGGAGAAACTTTACACTCCATCTCCTTCCCACCTTAAGTATCTTACTCCACCAAGTGTGTCAGCAAAGCTGCCATGAGCAGATGCTAACACTGTAATTAATTCTCAGGACCCTTTTGTTTTACTACAGGGAGCGAACGTGAAATAGTTGGGTGAACTAAATTGAGCATCAAGTACATTCAGTTGCTGATGGCAAATTGATTTTTTCACAGCAGGCTATCAGTACAATTTCAGACAAGCATTTCATTAAGACACAGCGTACATAACTCCTTATAACTTTGAACTACCTTCAGCACAGCATTAGGATCAAAGAACAATCAAGTCTTTGAGACTATTCTTAAAATAAAAAATGGGCTCTTGACATCATGTTCTCCAGAGAGAGAAAAACAAAAATCAAGCTTCAAAAGCTTGCTTGTGCAGCATTTAAGTTTGCTAACAATATGACTGGCATGAACTCTTGTGTGGCAATTTCTATATGAATCTCCCAGGTTTTTTCCTAAAAACACCTGATGTGAGGTCTAGATGAAAACCCACCCAATACCTGTTTTTTCCAAGTGACTTGTCAAAGCAGTGCTCATCTGACAACTAGGCAATGAGGACAGCTGGCTTCACAGCACAGCACAACATGGAGAAATATTCTCTCTAGTGTCTGGCAGGCAGGTAGGTCACTCCTCTGCACCCTTCCTGAAGTTCCTTGTGAGGATGGAAGCAGTAATCGAGCAATATCAAAAAAAAAAGAGGACTCTGAGCAATGCTATTCACACAGTCTTAACCCCAACATGAATTCTCTCCAATTCATCCCACCAGAAGGTTTGCTACAAGCTCTAGCACCACCTGATTCAAAGCAGGAGCCTGGAAAGAATCTGGACAGGATAAATGAAAAGCGGAATCAAAACAAAAAATGCAGAAAACAGTATTGCTGCAAAGTGATCCTGAAATTTTACTTCTACTTAGACAGTCAAATATGTTAGTTATTCAGTTTGCTTCTCATTTGGGTTCAGCAGTGACTAAAGTTGTCCCAAATTAGTAAAACTTCAAACTAACAAACAGTTCATGCTGAATTCCTGTTCAAGGAAAGAAAATAAAGGTTCAAGTTAGTATTTCCTCCAGTTCAATTAGCTCTACTTACATAAAAAACAGTGGGGAAAATGCTGCCTTGTTTGGTGTTCTTGCTTTAACCTTTCAGACAGGGTTACTGGGCCTGTACTTAATGAGATTTTTTAGTTGAAAGCTCAGCCTTTAAATGCTTTCCAGCTTGCTGCCAGAAATGATGCTGAACTCTATACAGCAACAGAAGCTACCGAATTATCTTCCTCTTCTGTTCACTTCCTGTCCTACCCATCCCAGGGAGTCTCATCTCACATGTGCCATAACCTCCTGTTCCCTCCTCCATTCCCACTCTGCCTTTCCATCACCTCATCTGGCACTCAGCTGCATCTTTATGGGCTCTACACAGTCATTTCCATGATGCTTTTTTCCCCAGCTCCTCCCTTCCTTTGTCTCTGATCCAGTATATCCCAGTGCTTCATTCCTATTTTTTCTCTGTCACCTTCTTGGTATTCTCCCTAAAATCATCCAGATTCCAAACAGAGATCTTGGTCATCTTTGTTGTGCCACTCTAAACCTGAACCTACAAAGATTTAGTAGAGCCCACAGCCCCACACCAAAATGAATGACAGGTAGTAGGTACATTTAAAATGATCGGCTGTAAAACAAATATTCAAAACAATCCTGTAAGTAAAATATAAGTATTTAGTTTAAGAGGCTCAAATTAAGACCTGCTGGCAGATCACAGTTGATTTTTTTATAATTGCAGGGGGGGTTAATTTTTCAGAGTTGGCATAAAAAAATATTTAAAATTTTTAACAAAGAGTTTTAGATGGCTTGTTTTGTTCATTTTAACTCAAGCTAATTATTCTGTGTACTCGACTGTTTTTTAAAAATGCAAATTTGATGTACAAAAATACAGCAATATGGGGAAATGCATTATTTTTTCCATATGAAGCAGTTCAGGCAAACATCCAACTGTATATAAAAACTCAAAAAATGCAACTAATAAATCACAACCAGAGTTTTCTCAGTTCTATTACAGTTGCTTAAGATGATGAAACAAAACACTTACATTAATTGGTTGTTCCTTGTTCTTTCTACACAGTGCTGTTTTCCCTGTGAGATTTCAAATGATAAGTAACTGGAAATTAGGAAGAGAATTAGTCCATTATTCTGCAGCAATGACACAATGATTAATTATATTAACTTACTGCCCCTTCTGCTTTCAAACCCTACAGTCATAAAATTAGTTTTGTTCAATATTCCAGAAGGGATATGAAAATTAAATTTACACAATTTAACAAAGTCCTGCAGGAAAGCCATACTCATCTAAGATAGTAGATGGATGGATCCTCTAATTTACAATAATATGCAGATGGCACACCTACCCCTTACAGAGCAATGTGCAGACAAGGAAGCTTCCCAAATGGCTCAGGAAAAGAGACTGTGAGAGGACATGGGTGAAAATAGATCAGGCAAGCCTGAGCTTGTGCATCCTCCTGGAAAGCTCTCAAAAATTTTTCACTGCAATTCCCCCTATGCTTAATAATTATGATTTCTTTTATCTAGTTCTTTTTAAGCCACGTAATATTTTAAACACCCTGAGCATTTTCTACGCCCTAGTGAATATGAAATAAATGAAAGGCTATTAGGGTCTAGGGAGGCAGATGGTGAATTAAAATCACCACCACACCAGCCCAAATCCCCATAACTCCCATGTTTCTGGTAAATAATGCATTTCAGGAAGAGCATCTTAATTTTGAGGAAGTATTGCCACATTTCTGCCACATTTTCAATGCTGGAAAACACTCAGGTGCAATCCGACCCTCTCACCGCATGTCTTTTGTGTGACACGGTGTTACATACTTCAAAAATTTTTGCTTTTCATTAACTGACTCTTTTTTTCTCCATAATTATGAATAATATCAGAGATCTGGAACACTAAGTACACATCTTAACCCCAGAACAGCTATGCAACAGAGCCAGACTCAGCAGCTAACCTTTGTGCCTTAGCCCTGACATGGACACTGTTTACTGGCTTCAGAATATCAAAGTAAACTGACTGCAAAGCATTATTTCTGTCTTTAAATGAATAATGCAAAACAAAACAAAGCTTCTATGTGAAGAATGCAAAGGCTTTATAGGATCAAGGTCTGCACAATTATGGAGATTTGATCAAGGAATCTGAATGTTTGTGCTGCCATACAATCAAGACATAGCTACATTATTTGGAAGGAGGGGGGAAAGTAGCAGTAAAGTTAAAGGACTTCCTTATGTCTTGATTTTAAAAGGTGGCATTTCATATTGCCAACATGCTGTACTTGAGTCAAGTAACTCTTAGATGACCTTTCCTGCAATATCTGGATAAACTGGATTATTATGGGCAAACAGAGAAAGTTAGCAATGCACATTATCCAATAGTAATTTTATCAGAATTAAACCCTGTACTTTATTGCAAATTCAGTTCATAATGAAAACAGACAGACTGTTAAATATGAGAGAATACCAAAATCTTCAGCTGGTAAGCCAGAAAGATCTAGATACTTACAATTTATTAATTGTAAGACAAATTAACTCTTCACTTTTTAACTCATTTAAAACAAACACCATGACCCATAAATCACCTTTGACATGTAAATAAACTCAGAACCATGCAGGAAAACCACGCATAGTTTGCAAGGACTGGAGGCACAAGGCTGTCCCTGCACACAGGACACGTCCTGCAGGTGAATCCATGCCTGGTGCTATGTATTTTTACACCCTTTTTATTCACAAAATTCTGTGGAAGAAGTGGAACAGCAGGAGCTACTGCACAGGCTGCTTACAACAGAGACCTTAATCCTTGGCACTGGAATTTTTAAGACTTAGATAAATTTATTTTAGGAAAAAAACCCAGTGAAACAATACTGTTAAAGAGGTGTTTCTAATAAATGTGAGTACTATTCTTAAATGATAACATTCAGTAGGAACATGAAATAAAGTGCTTCAACTAATTACATTTATTTCTCCAAAGTTAATCACCACTGGAGAGGCAGCAAACATCACATCAATTCTTGTGCCTACAGTCAGCTCCCAGCCCAAGGGGCAGCACCTCTGAGGATAAGCATATTAAAAGCTACCTTCATGCAGTAGCTATCCATTTTCTTTTCTAAATCTTTCGATACTCTTTCCATGCCAAAAATAATGTCATTTTTCTTTCATAGGTACCAATGCCTGAAGTACCTGATTGAAATATATTTGATTTTCCAGTTAAAAAAAAAGGGGGAAGAAAAAATTAAAAGGTTCTATTTTTAAAAAGTGCTTTTAGTCTGCTCATTACACATTATGAAATAGGAATCTGGAGGTGCTGCAATCTCCCTCAGTTACCTCAGGGCACTCACTTCCAGCTCATGCTGACTGGAATGGCTCACCCCAGCAGCTTCTCCCACTGTGTTTTTAAGAGCTTGGCATCTCCTACAAACCCACAATTGACTCCCCAGGTTTGCTTCAGAATTAGTCCTAAAGAAGAGAAGTTTAAAAAGCCAGTCTTAGAGACATTCTCCCCAACTCTTGATGTCACCATATTACACAGGACTTTGAAACCAAGATAATTCAAACAGATAGGCCACCTTGCCAAAATTTACTGTTAGAGCTCAGATATTCACCCATTTAGGAACTGAGCTTTTAAGGACTCAGGCAACAACATTTCTCCAGGTAGATTATTATGCATTCCTTGTATGCCAGCATAGTTGACACTATTTTTTTCCTGAAGATTATGAAACTCCTAGACATAAAGACATGGGGATGTATTTACCAGCCCTGGAATAATCTGAAAACAGGTGAAAATGGCTATGGTGGGGAAATAAAATTAAAAAAAAGGAATGGGTTATAAGTATACTTCAATTCCTCAATGTTTGCTATCCCTGAGAGTCTGAGAAGAGCCCTGCTACTTAGGCCATCTCTCTCTTGTCTTTCCAGGCATCCTTTCTAAATTACTTCTGTTTCAGACTGAGAAAAAAAAAAAAAATACATCACAGCAAGTGTAGCCTGAGGTGACAGTGTATGACTCAGGCACCTCTGAGAAAAGGCCACTTCCAGTAGAAGAGGTCACACATAACACGCCAGCTACATCAAAACAAAAATTGCTTGTTTGACCACTGTGGCTTGTGAATCAAGAGCAACACGGGCTCCTCTAAGATCCCCACATTGCAGATTCATGTTCCAATCCACAGCTGCCAAACAAGTGCATTACTCCTGGCATGTTGTCCCACCCCAGGAAGGCAGGCCAGCTCACACAGCCACCTGACAGCCACCCGGGGCAAGAGTGGAAGGACTTGATACAGGTGATGCAAGGATGTGTAACCTAACCCAAGCAGGGCTGTTCCCAGGGGAATTTGTCCCCCTGTACCCAGCCAGCTGTCTGCTGGCTAACTGCCTCTGGGGCTCAATTGCACAAGTACAAGTTGCAGGCTTCTTTTACAACCTCTATTCAGATCTGAGAACATAACCATTTCGATATAACCTTTTCCAGCCCTTCTGGTGGTTGCTCCCAGCCTGCCTGGGCTTTAATTTACCTTCATTTTACCTGGGTTGATCTGCCCTGGCTCATATAGGTCTATTCTTTGTTCATTCCATTGGTAGCCTGCACAGAGACACACTGAATTGTCTTTGTGTCCTTCCACTGAAAGGTCCAAGTCGAAATTGTCTGTGTACTTTGCCAGAAACTTAAGACCAACAAAAGTAAACAGTTCTGTCAAATAAAGGGCATCAGTTAATAGGAGAATAAGAATTCAGTATTATGACAATATGACAACAATAGTGAGGCTAAAAGACAAAACACATCAAAGCCTCACATAGAAAATGATACTTTCTCATTCTCTTCATTTTCTAGTTCAAAATGTTAAGCACAAGCCACAGATGAAGAAAGGAACCACTGTGAAAGCTGCTGTGCTCCTGCCAGTCAGTACAAGACAATCTTGACCTTCACGCCACAATATTAAGCCGAAGTACTTGAAAGGAGGCATTGTTTCAAAAGCCGGGCATTTTCTCAAGGGTGAGAAATGCCTGTTAAAGACTAGGCTGAAACCCCTGAGGTCAGATTACATTTGACATGTGACATCTAAACTTCTTTATCTGAAAGGGGAATTTAGAAAGCTCTGACTGCTCTGTGCTACTTAGCTGTGCTTTGAACAGAATCCAGTATAAGTGTGTACTAACAGAAAGTCCATGGGAAAGCTTTAGATAGGGCTTTAGATAGCCTTGTTATTTATCTAAATATTTATCCTGTGGTGTGTGAGTACACCTGCTTCTCTTCTTTGGGCCTAAAGAGAAGGTTTGGATAGGTCTGGCATGAAATAAACAGCAGATAAAGTGCCACCAGCCACCCTTCCTCAGCAACACCTGAGGAAACAGGTTTCCTGAGATGGAAAATTATGTCTTTTATCATTAAGTAGTGTGATTCTAGTAAGAGCCAAAATATGAATGCACAGCAGCTTTTGCTTAGATAGACACAAAATATAAAATAGGCTTATAAAGTGCCAGTATCTTTGATTGCCCTGGCAGTCATAATTTGGTATTGAGAGCTGCTGCATCACTTGCAGCAGGTGAAATTTGGGAAGCATGGTTTGGGTAGACACCCAGCAATAAATAAATAAAAGACCAGACATGACCCAGCAGAGTGAGCTCCCAGCCCAGAATCCCAACCCTATTCTGGGCTGCATCCAGAGTACCGTGGGCAGCAGGTGAGGGAGGGGATTCTGCCCCTCTGGTCTGGTGTGACCCCACCTGCAGGGCTGCACACAGCTCTGGAGTGCCAGCACAGGAAAGACATGGAGCTGTTGGAGCCAGTCCAGAGGAGGACACCAAATTTACCTGAGGGATGGAGCCCCTCTCCTATGAGGAAAAGCTGAGAGAGCTGAGTTTGTTCAGTCTGGAGAAGTGAAGCTCCAGGGTGAGCTAATTGCAGCCTGCTCACAGCTGAAGGGAGCTACAAGAGAGACTGAGAATTGATTACATGAGCATGTAGTAGCAGGACAAGGGAGAATGATTTTAAACTGAGAGTAGGTTTAGCTTGGACATCAGGTAGAAATTCTTATCTCTGAGGGTGGTGAGGCACTGGCACAGGTTTCCCAGAGAAGTTGTGGATGCTCCATCCCTGGAAGTGCTCAAGGCCAGGCTGGATGGGTCCCCGAGCAGCCAGGTCTGGTGGAAGGTGTCCCTACACCTGGTAGGGGATGGAAACTCGGTGATCTTTAAGGTCCCCTCCAAACCAAACCGCTCTATCTTTTTGGGAAACGCTTAACGAATCTTTTTTTAGCCAACCGGACTTCTCAGACGCTGAGAAGCCCTGCGCTCGCATTCGTTTCTCAGTGCAAGTTCGTCGGCACGGCAAAGGGCAGCCGGCAGCGCCACAGGAAAACACCGCAGTGTCGCCTGCCCCTTCGACGCCGATTTCACGGCCCCTTCAGCAATCGGGATCCTGGAGCTCCATCTACTGGTGCCGCAGGACCGGCCGGGATGAGGAGGCAGCGGCCGGGATGAGAGGGGCGGCAGCCGGGATGAGGAGGCCGTGCCCGGGACACGCCCGGGATGAGGGGACCCTGCCCGGGACACGCCTGGGAGGAGGGGATTCTGCCCGGGATGAGGGGACCCTGCCCGGGACACGCCCGGGATGAGGGGACCCTGCCCGGGACACGCCCGGGATGAGGGGACCCTGCCCGGGATGAGGGGACCCTGCCCGGGACACGCCCGGGATGAGGGGATTCTGCCCGGGATGAGGCGGCCCTGCCAGGGACACGCCCGGGATGAGGGGACCCTGCCCCGGGCATCGCAAGGTTAGCAGGGCCCTCCCTGGGAAGTTGCTGCTGCAGCTCCCTGTGCTCATCCTGCTCCAAGCTGGAGTGTCCCAGGATCGTTTGGCTGTGGAAGGTCTTAAGTTCCTTCAAATGGGCTCAAAAGTCGTTGAGAATCCACAGCGACTTCCAAGTGCTACAGTACAGGAGGATATTTCAGAAGGAACAAGGAGCTTACCTTTGGAGAACTTGATTGTATCCAGGTGGGCAAATCCTTGTGACCATATTTTAAAGTGTGCGGTATCAAATATCCTAACTCTAATGCCACCAAAATTATTATCAACAAGTGGTAAAAAAACCCACAAGCAGACAGTTTCTCATAGTCCATTTTTTTCCTTCCCAACAATGCTTCAAAACAGTTATTTTTTCTCTTTTTTTTAATATAAAATGTATCAGAGTCAGTTTATCAGCCCTGACACAATGGAAATTGGCCTCTCACACCCCTCTTTGTCTGAGGTGTTCACCAATTTACCCCAGGTGAGGACAATCTGGGCAAACAATCACAGAACACCCAGGCCATAAGGGCAAGACTCATTTGTGCATCTTCTCAATGACAATTCAGTTTACAGCTATTTGTTAAGCACTTTTCATATCCAAACATTTTGATAAAACCGGTCATATTTTTAAGAAATAGTATGTGGGAGTTTTTACTGTTAATATCTATTCATATGGCCACAACTTTATTAGAAATGTGCCTGTTCTGTCTTTTCCATAAATGGTGCAGTAAGGGTTAGAGACACTTGAGAAAAACTGTTGCTTTGACACTCTCCATCTACAAATCAACCTCCTTTGACAAACACTTTCAACTTGCTTTACTCACAAATTCAAATTTAAGTACTATCTTTTTCTAGAAAGAAAATAAAGGGGGAAATTAACTTCCCTCTTTCCCCATAACACCAGATTGAGAGAGAGCTATCAAGAGATATATAAGTGCTAACTGTTTTCTGCCGGGTACTTAAGGGAAACAGATGGGTGTAATTATGGTTTTATGGAGGTCTTACCTAAAATGCTTACACTCAGCTGCCACATTACAGTTTGATTCTCGGTTATAAATACATATATTCCTCTCTGTAAAAGTCTGAACACACTTTAAGCTAAGAGGGAACCTGCAGCCCTGTAGCTACCTCCCATGGAAGGAGATCATATTAAAACCAGAAGGTGCAGTGATACTGGAACCCGCAGGGCTTGGAGAAGGCAAATTTTCCGTGCTTAAAACGACTCAGATCGTGCTGAAAGCAGCAGGGGGAGCCAGCTGCCTTGCTTTGGAGGTACCAGCAATGCTGATGCCCTGCAGCCAGCCCAGCACCGAACCTCCACCTGCTTTACCCCGGGACAATGAATCTCCTGTTCCCAGAGCTGTGTTGTTCTACAGGAAATATAGGAAAAGTTGAGCTTTGCTGCATCATGAAAGTTTACTCACACGTTCAGGCTGTACCACCACCTCTGGCAGTGAGCAGCACCTAAATGCTATCCAGGAACCTGAGAAAATACCCATTCAATTGCAAAATATAACTGAGTGAGAAACAAAGAACGTCTTCATCTCCCACCCCTTTCATCGGTGTAACCATTTTATCTTTTCATAAGAGCTGCAGAAACACCTTTGCTCAAATCAGTGAGGAAAGTTATACACAGAACTTAACTTCTCTGACAAAACCAGCACAAGGCTGCAGTGCCACCTCTGACCCCAGCATTACCTTTGGTATTTACTCACCTTCAATTCCATTAAAAGAATTCTCATTTTCTTCCCATTTGATCAGACAGTGTGAAGAAAAAAAAAAAAAAAAAAAAAAAAGAAAAAAAAAAGGAAGAAAACAGCCAGTGCTGTCACACACATTTTAAAATCTGAACCTCAGTTTTGGCAGGTAAGGTAATAACACGAATTGCCATGTAATTTTTTTGGATCTCTAGCTTCAGATTCATTTTCTTTCTCCCTACTGGAACTACAAGAAAACATCCACAGGGCTAAAAGTCACAAGTCTTCCTACTCCCTTCTCAGAGAGCCTCTTGGTTTCTCACACTTCATAATGTTAAGGCTCAATTTATAACTGAGTGACCCCAGTTAAATCAATCAGTCTTCAATGCATTTGCACAGGTACTCAGGAGGAAAAAAATTGATTAGTTAATCATTTAAGTACAAATGGCTGAATTAATAATGGAGAACTTGACTCAAAATGAGAAGGGCATTATAGCACTGACATCTGGGAAGAGGTGAGGCAACCAATGTAAATTCATTTGAAAATTGAGCATTATTTGGAAGCAGTAAAAGCCAATAAACACAGAATCAGGCTAATTCTACAGGTTTCTCACGAGTGGAGTAAAAGGCTGAGTTCTGTAGCTATAAATACACTCATATGTTTACAGTATGCCCTAGTTAGGACCAGTGAAAGAAAGAAATTGCATATTCCCATTCCACTAAATATCTTTTTACAATATGAGTCATCCAGACAGCAGATGAAGGGTGTGCTGGAGCAACACTTTTCCCAGCTGAGGGACTGAATGTCTCCAGGGTGTTCCCACCTCTCCAGCACGTGTCCAGAGTAGGCTGTCTCTCACTGCCCCAGGGATTCCCAGCCCCACGGCACCGGGCTCAGGCTGGCATGATGCAACACAACACAGCACGCTGGGAAGAGCTTTGAACGTGATGCAAGAGCTGCAAAGTCAGACTCACCTTAAAAGGTCATCGTTGTGAACTCCTTGTTCAGCAGGCTCACTCCAATTAAGAGTGCAGAGATTCTTTTGTGGCATTTAAAAGATCAAAAATAAAGATTAAGGCTTTCTGCTTTCTTGAATAGTATTGGATATTACTTCTGGGGAGCCTTTATGTGGTTCATTCTCTGGAGAAAATCCATGCTGTTTGTATCATCCCTGAGATAACCTGGCTCAGCCAGAGGTTTTGGCTGTAGTATCTGCATTGCCCAGGCCACTGCAGCTGCTCTGGAGCTGTAAGGCACTGGTGAGTTTGCAGCAGTGGACTGAGCATTGCCTCATTCCCCCTCACTGGACAGAACTGCCCTGTAGGCAAAACAAGCTCTGTGTGATTCCTGACATTGCTCCAGGACTGGAGGTGCTGAGCTCAAGCATCATTTGCAGCGTGCTGTCAGAGCCAAATCCCCTCTTCCAAAATGAAAGGTTTTAGTGTCCCAAAGCTGAGATGACTCACAATGCTTTCACTTAACACTCTTCCATGATAATCCTGCAACCAGGTCTGAGGGTTGTATTCAATTTCCATCTCTGCTGCTCACTCATTCCATTAGCTTGTCATGCTGTTTTCCACAGTTATAAGTGGGAAATATTTATAAGTGCATCACAAACATGGATGAAAGCCAGTTAACCAATGTTCTTAAGGCCCTCAGAGGCCACAGGGGAAAACGGAACAGAGGGGTGTTCAGTGTTTGCTTAAAGCACTGAACTCTTTAATGTTATTTTTCATAAGCCAAAGCCCACCTGCATATGTTAATAATATACTGCACTGCAGATGCCTGAGGTATTCAAAATTATGTGCAAGATGCAGAACTGAGTTTGGGTAGGATTTAAAGATTAATTTTGAATTGATTTCACTTTATCTAAGCTCTATATTGTTCCTTTATTCATACCATATAATAAAATATCCTATAAGGTTTTGGTTTAATTTCTGTGATATACTGAACACTTGCACAGTCTGCTGGTTCTATAGTGATCATCACATTCTATTAATACTTTCAGTATAAGAAATTAAGGGTGTTCTCCATTTGCTGTTCTGCCAAAGGAAAGAATGGCTTTGCTTGGCCCAGTGGGCTGTAAATCCAGAAGAGTTGCACTGTGCACCACAGGCTGCACTGTGTGGTATAGACATGTGCATAAACTATTTCCTTGACTTAAATCTAGGCCTGTTTTAATGCTGTTGCAAGAAACATTAGAAGTGTAGTAAATAGCAAAAATGTGATTATTTACAGAACGAACACTAACTTATAAATTACCATACAATCCAGAATAACTGCATAAAATATCCTGGCACAACAGTCTATCTGTCTTATGGTCATTATCTGAAGATATCACAATTCTGATGCTTTTTAATGATCTCTAAACACTGACATTTGAAAGGCCAAGTATAAAACCAGATTAAGTTCCATGAGTTTCTAAGAGCAGAGTTCAACATCTGAAGCCCTGTTAGGTTGCTGTGTTTGTTCATTCAGCCAGGAGAAATGCTCATCCTGGTGCAGGCAGTCAGCACAAGACTTGGCAACAAGCTAATTCTGCAATGTACAAATCTCACCATTTAAAAGGCACAATCCAAACATTAGGTCTGATTAGAAAATTTACAGGGAGTCTGTTACAAACTCCACCCTAAACAGGAAGAAGTCATCCAAAAATTATCTTTCAAGAGCCTCTTTTTCAGACACTTGGAATGAAAAGGGAGCAGCTTGACCTGGATACGTGACAACAAATCTGAACATTGCAATTTCTCATCTCCACTGTAATATTCCCACCACAGCAAACATTTTTCCCAAAAAAAAGCCATCCTCATACTGTCTCTATGCTTTTACATATCCTAATAGAAGCTTCTACAAAAGTCTCCTTAGTCTAAATGCTACCAGTCTACTAAATGCTCTCATGAGAACACACATAACCACACATTAAAATGTACTTCCACAAACACTTACTAACAGACTGGAGTGGGGGTCTGTTCTCAAAAACCACCCCTCTTACTTCCTGCTCCTGTTCTACAAAACAGCTTCAAAAGATATGCATCCTCCTCAGCCTATGACTACAGCCTATCTTTTTTCCCCCCAATTATCTCATTTGATAGCTCAGTAAAATCAGAGAAAGTCAGCTGGTCTTTATATTTTTTATCTATTATAGAGTTTATTGCCTGTATTTAACACTTGAAGGAATTGTGTGCCCAGAAGATTTTCTACATTTTCCTATTTATACCATAAAAAAGTTACCTCTAACTATAAATTATCTCCTAATTATGTCTGAAGATCAGCACAGCTGTAACCCTGAAAGAAGTATTCCTTACCCCTCAAACCAATAGGACCTTAGATCAGAAAGTTGATGCTGATAGTTTTATTTTCCCATAAAGCAAACAAAGAGGAACCAATAATAATATAAAAATACTTGCAGTGTCTGCTTGGCTTTTTGCCAATAGAGGATCTTTTTTAATTTTTTTTTTTTTGGTAAATTATTCCAATTTTTGGCATTTTTCAGTTTTAGAAATAATAGAATATCTTTTTCTGATTCCTCCAAATCAATACATTACAATATGTTTTTCCTCTCACTAATAAGTAGCATGTTTCTTGGCACTTCATGTGCACAGACTTTAAAACAAGAAACATTGTTTATTACTTGTTCTTGTCATGTTAGTTTCTCAATAACTTAGAGCAACTGAAAAACAAAAATGAAAAATATCTACTTGGTATTGCAAATATTAGCACAAACAGCAAACTGTCTCCTGTGTTAACATAGCTGCTTCCATAACTGCTCTGATTTGCTATCAGAAGTTATGAGCAACTTAGTGATTGCTAAATTATATTATTCGGTCCATACATGAATTGAAAGCAGATGTACTGAGAGCACAAATTTCAGATTGATGTGCAAAAAGACATTTCACATGTTTTATTGTTCAGCAATGCACATTACACATATAAACATGCAGCCACTGGTTAATCTGTATGGTCAAACACCTGCTGTATTAACTGATTCCATTTTCCTGTCACAATGCTGGAACAAGCAGGTCTCTGAAACTGTCTGGGGGGAAATGAAAGCCAAATCTGTAGCTGTCATTCCTTCTTTAACAGATCTATTATGAAACTCTAGTTAATCTTTTTTCCAACTGTTTAAACACAGAAAGGACTTTCCCTTTATAAATGTAACCCATTACATGTAGGAAAAAATATATTGTTCTTATAACCTGTGCTGCATTGTGAATGTGCCAACCCACGGAATCATGTTTGAAAATACATTAAGTCATCTGGAGGACTTCAGTTTATGTTCTGCTCATCAACATGACATGAGGTTTATGAGGGTTTTTTTCAAAAGTTACTAGTCTTAGAGTATTAATCAGAATCTAAGTCAGCCTTAAGAGTGCTCAGGTCATTCAGCTCTGCCAGCACACACTGAAAAGGTGTTTTATTTACAACAACAAACTGGAAAACTTCTATTTTTAATAAAAGCATAATAAACTCTGGACAAATTTTACTTAAACAGGTGTTCTCCAAAACTAATGGTACAGTTAATAACCTTACAGCCTTTAAGAAACAAAAGGTGGTCCTTGTTGACTCCGCTCTTCCAGGAAAAGAGGAAGGCATCAATCGTCTCTCACATTTCTACCACTGCCCCTACATGAAATCTAAAAAGTATATTATTTTTGCGTTATTAATGGCAAAATATAGGCCTTTGGTGGAGGAGCTGAGAAAAAGTGCTACCTGTAGCACAGATAAGGGTGGTTAATTCAGTGACAAGCCTGCACTCATTGCCCTGTGCCAAGACTCTCACTGCTTTGAGGAATTTGACCAAAAGCAAACATATACAAATTCACATTTAGAAAACGTAAGGGCTGTTCCTTCATCTCACAGTTTGCCTGTCAGTTTCTAATATCTAGATTTTAATTTCTTCAAAGAAAGGAAAAGATTAGCAC
The DNA here is from genome assembly GCA_013401135.1 of Cettia cetti. Lineage (NCBI taxonomy): Eukaryota > Metazoa > Chordata > Aves > Passeriformes > Sylviidae > Cettia > Cettia cetti. Next base: position 126,206 of record VZUI01093778.1, read on the forward strand.
ACTACCAAGTTAAGGGCTAACAGTAAGTCACACAGATAGTAGAATATAACATTCATGTCTTACTATTATTTCATATATAAACTTTTACTTTAAAGTGTTATCTAAAATAATATACATGGTTACCAGACAAAATAACCCATATAAACTATGCTGAAAATATCATCTTCATTTACAGGAACCTAATTAAAATGAACTTTGTGTTTGAGGTCTGCAACAACCTACTGTCTCAGAGCTGGGCCCCAGCCTGGATTATTCTGCTGAGCAGAGCTCTAAGGAGGAAAATGTCCCTCACACACTTGAAGAAACCACTGGCCATGCAGAGATGTGGCTCACTTGCTGCTGGAAGGGATGGGAAGCAGCTTGCAAACTATCACTCTTTGCTCAGGTATGATGTCCTGTTACCCATCCCACCCATCAGACTTTACAGTGACATGCAACCTTTGCTCTAGTAAACTCTAAATCTGCTGTTGGTTGTGTTCTGTCTATACAATGTGAAATTTAACAAAAAAAAACCAAAAAAAAAAACTTAGCCTGTTTGAGCTTCTACATATATAGCATTATCATCATCTAGTACTGCTGGTAATCACAACTACAGGTAATAAGCAAGAAGAAAATCAGAAATAAATGATGTTATTTTATAGGCCTTCTATAACCATGTAATTCACTCCATAGTTAATTTGCTGAATTCCAATATCTGCTTTATAGAAAAACAACTGCCTTGGGTTGCATAAAAATGCTGCCTTTGAGAGCTATGAAATCCCACACTGCTTTACCAAGCATGAATTAGATTCCAGAAGAATGATGCCTTACAAACAGAGCTCCCAGTATGCACTGAGAACCAGCTCTCACAGAGCCCTTGTATTAGCATTAGTAGCACTTGGTCTTTTCTGATTTCATGAAAATGTGCTTCAAAAGAAACAGCTAATCAGATAATCACATTATACTCTATCTCACAGGCTTTGGAGCAGCCAATCTCCCAGAAAAATCATTGAATAAGACAACAGGATTACAGCTTTAATGGCTACATGTTGTATTTGTCACAAAGCATGGCCAACATTCACACTGAGGTCGCAAGATTATTACATGGTTACCTGCACTCTATAAAATAGAGATGTCACACTGAACAGATTATGAAACAGAACTGCAGTATGAGGTATTATTAGTATGTTATTTTTATTATTATTAATCATTTCCTATGATCAAGACATTAGTACTTCAGTGTAAACACCGCAAAACACATACATGATTTAACAGATGGAATATTGACAGATTTAAACATTTGGGATCTGTTGTCTAACCACAAGATCTAGAAATAAGGCATATGGTCAGCAGAACAGGAGAGTTTAAACAGACAGCCCGAGTGCTTTGCTTTCCTCCCACACACCTTAACTCTGCCAGTCAAGCTGCTGGATTCCTCAAATCTCATATCTTGAGGAGGTCATACCTGAGGAAGGCTGTTAGCTGGCTGAAACATCATTCTTTTAGTTTTTTCGCTTTCCTGCGTACAAAGGAAACAAACAATGAATAGCTAAAGGGCTTAGTCTTTTTACAAACCTTGACAGAGCTTTCTGCAAGGAAGATAACTGTGCAGCCTGAGAGGCTGCACTTGCTCCTGCTCGCACATTTATACATATCTGACACTCTATTCCACTCCGGGGACTGTAAAATGGTAGAACTGACCACACATCTGTGATAGAAGCTTGACAGTTTTTCCAGACAGCCCTGCCAAAACTTCTCATCAGTAGCTGTAAACAGAGTTAGCAGGGAGGCCACTTAGCAATCAAATGCTTTTGCTTTTGCAATCTTACAGCATGGCGCCGTTTCCTTTTGGGCTGCACGCACTCCTGCCCGTACGACGGCCACTGGAAATCCTGGCACGGCACTTGGCTGTTCTGGCTCTCCACATCTTCAGAATCAGAGTCATCCTGTTGCATTGAAGGGAAATGCCTGTCTGGATAAATCTCTTTCAGTTTGTCCTCAAAGAACTCATCCAGGCATCGCCCAGCCTCAGCAACCTCAGAATCTGGCTGTAAGGGAATGGATAACCATTCAGTGCTACCACACACAGAAATCATCTAGGATCAAAGCCAAGTAACTACCCCACCCCAACATCTCTCCTTGGCTCTGTCTGCTACATCTCCATTAGTCCCTGCACACTTTCCACAGCCCATTAGTCCCTCTGCATTTCCAGTGTAAGTAAAAACCAGATGCTGCTATTAAGGAACACATTTGTGCACCTCTAAGAAGTAGAGAAGTGCAGTGAACTAGAAAGAGCAGCAGTCATCACTGCTTAGGAATTTCTGTGCATTTTATTTTCCCTAGGTGTTTTGCTGGCTGTGACTGGCTTCTCACAGCAAACACAGTAACGCTCCATAGAGTTGCCTGTGAACAAATGTCCCTCTTTTATTTTAGATCCATATATATCTCACGTTCTCAGATCCATATATAACTTCATATAAACTTCATTCCTGTCATGAAAAAAAACCCTAACATAATTTCCAAGGAATAAAACTGATTAATACTTCTGTTTATCCCAATCCTACATCTGATTTCCAGAGAACCAGCAGTTGCACCAGTGTGACAGCCACTGAAAGAGTCAGCCCCTGCTTTGCCTCCCCCCACCCATGCATATTAGAAACATACATAATTGAACTTTGCACAGTTCCAAAACATGAGACGCACGTCAGTCACAAGTTCCTCAGGTGCAGAATAGTGGGACTTGTCCTTTTTTTGCAGCTTCTTTCGTATGGTGGACAAATCCATTGGCCTTTTGATGATCTGATAATAATGCTGAGCCTGCAATAAGAATGAAAGGCTGGTATGTGGCATATTTAATTAAAACATTTCCTCTCCAGTGACGTCTAGACAATTTTGGACCAAAGTCATTGCAGAGAAGTCCTTGCATCAGGGTAGAGAGCTCTAATCTTTCAGTGCCTACACTTGCACATCATCTTCCGGGGTGCTTTTTGATTTGATTAAAAAGTATTTGTTTGTAAGATTTATCCTAAAAATAGCACACTTCAGTGACTACTCTGCTGCTTACACTTTGTTAAGTTTATCCCCAGATAACCATAACCCCAATTTAACCCTGATCAATTATAGATGTAACATTGATAATTAGCTGACATTTTCCCCGAGCAATTACAAAAAGAATATGCTGTGATACTTTCTGCTGATAATGTGGGAATTAGTCTGTCAAGAGTGACTCAAAATAGGATACTGTGCACTCTTTTAAAAGTCCAACAAAAGTCTTTTTCAATGGACATCAGTTACCAGGATATCCCACTTCTTACATCTTTCTGGGTCTAAGCCTACTTGTTAAGTAAGTTGTTCCATAAGTTCATTTCAAGCTTTATTAATTGGAATGGGTTTTATATCATTATTTGAAATACTCCTTCACATAAAACCTTTATTTTACCCCCCTTCAATTTTAGCTCTATTGTTTCAATAGTGTGAGTCTCCATCTTCCTTAAAGCAGACAGTTAATATTGCAAATGTGTAGTAAATGGATGAAGCAGACATCTCTACCTCTTCCCCTGCACACAGTCACATTTACCCTCTTTGTGCACAGCACAAGAAAAGAGTGAGTTCAGAGCTGCTTCTAGAGAAGACCTCTCTTATGACAGTGCAACATTCTCAATAAACATGGCAAGCCAACTTTTTTGATCACTGGAACCCTTCATACACCATTGTCATTCTACCAGCTTCTTAAATTGACACTCAAGCATGGCCTGAAACACCAGCCAAACATTTCCCTGCCTCTGGCCTGACACCTTCAAGGCACTTGGAAGAGACAAACAACCACCCTTCCCTAGGAAGCAATACCATTCAGAGAAAAAAACCTCATTAATATCTTTCAAGAAGACAAAGGAGAAACTTGTGAGGTTCTCTGGATTCTCTCTGATCCCTGCACATGCAGTACTTACCAGGGGACTGACAGGTTCATGGAATGGGAGGCTCATACTGCTGCAGAACAGGGAAAGCACCAGCTTCTCACACTTCTGTGGAAGCCAAAATTGAAATACATTTTAATTCAAAACAAGGGAGCTTCATTCTTGCTCTTAGTTTATCAATCACACAAACAAAAAGAGAATTCTCATATAGACTGTTCATTGCCAATGCAAAATTACACACTCCCTCTCTTGTCAGGGAGAGGTTTTGCCTCATAGCCTTGTTATACCTTGAAAAATAAGGGTAGACTTTTTCCTGGAGTTTCTTGGGAATAAATCACTATCATTACTTACTTTGTGTGCTCCAGATCTAACCCTTGGGTCTCAACTGAAAGAACGACAGCAACAATGTGGAAAGGTTCAAGTGGGAAATGTTTCCCACTGCTCATATCCATTCATGTAAACTGATGTAAGTTGGTAGTACTGTATGAAAACTATTCCCTTTAATCTTAATTAATTTGCAAAACACTTATACTAGTGTTTGGCTCATTCATTAGTGAAAATAAAGCACTACATAAACATTATAGGTCATATTTTCTCGCAAACAATGGAAATTTTAATCAACTCAGCTTTCTAAATAGGACTTCACTATTCAGGACCCAAATCCCAACAGTTTTTGCCCAGTTGTACCAAATCCAGTAGAAACAGCTTAGCTCAGCATCTGCACTCAGTTGTGTGGACTCCTCCTCTCTGTTCGGTTATCACCAATACACACACGGCATCTATTTTGAATTTGTGCCTTCCAAATACCATGGACTTTAAGAAAAGGCACTTATTTAATGGAAGATTTGGTAGAGAAAGCTACTTATAGGTATGTAAAGTGATAAGCCTTCCTCCAGGCCGAGTTAAGAGCCTTAAATGTCTTCAAGAGAACTCACAGGACATATGAAGAAGATGTATGATGATTTCAGTCCAACTGAAAGTCAAAAAGTGTTTTCATCACAAAAATGTCATTGCACTGGCCAAAGTAGATGTCTGAGGAGGTGCCAAGTTTTAAAGGAAAAATATTTAGTGTCACAAACCTGGAAAAAACAGACTCATGGAAGCTCTGCTCTTGTGTGTGACTTCCCTGTTCAAAGTAGAACAGAATTCCACATCTGCCTGCCTCATCTTTCTATTACATTTTTAAATTAAACAGCAAAATCTAGAAAGAAGAGAATGAGATACCCAAACAATAACAATGTTTTTGTTGTATTTACTACTGTGTGTAACATTTGAGTAGCAGCCAAGTGAAAACCATCTCTCTGACGAAAAAGCAAAGCCTCATTCTGAGATCTTATGGCCCGTTCTAAAGAGTGCAATATTTAATTATTCCCACCTTCTGGTCACAGTCACCAAGGCCACATTGTGCACTGTAGCTGTGGCTGTAGCGTGCGTTTTCACAGTCATATTCCACCTCTGGCTTCACTGGATTACGGCAAAGGGAGCACACCCATTCTCCCCTGCAAAAAAGAAACCAAAAAATACTCGTGGGGAATTTTTTCCACAACCTTGTGAAACAGTAAACCCCAGAAATCACTATTTGGAAAGCCTCATCCTTAACTAGCATTGTGATAGCAGGCAATCTGAAGCCCATTCTTTATTGATATTTTAGATATTCTAGATATTCAACTAGATATGCTTTATTGATTTTGAATCCAGTTAGAAGTATAATCATTTCAGTTTCTATTAATGGCTCTTTTCTTGCCACAAAGAAAAATGCAAAATTGTGTTTGAAACCGCCTACCAGCAGTGCATGCAGCTGCACTGATTCAAGTGCTGCTTTGAAAAAAAAAAAATACTAAGGAAAAACAGGCAGCAATTGGTTCATAAGACAAACCCAGACCCTTTTGATAACTGAGATATTTATTATCAACTGATATCAATTGACATATTTATCTAAGAAATCAACACTATCAGAAAAGGTGTGATAATACACAGGTCCCCAAACCAAATATTCATAATCATGCAAGGGCCTGTGTGTCCATGCCTGTAGATGCACTTTCAGAAACCTCTTGAACTTCCTGAAGGCTATGATGCAACTTCTACAACATCAGGGTCTGAACAACAACAGGTAAAGATATATTCCAGAATTATGAATATAGAACTTTAGTTAAGGGAGTTAATTTACTTTGTTAGAGTTTAACTTTGCCTAGAAAGTTTATTCTGGCAGAAAAACAGAAAAAGCAATGTTCTCACATTGCTTTGAAACTGGAAGATAATAACTCCACTACTAGAGAAATGAATGAAAAGCCAAGAGCTGAAAAGTCCTGGTTTTTGAAAAAGGAGAAAACAGAATCTCCAAGTTAGTACCTTGCAAAATATTTTTTCAGCTAAGACAATTATTTGAGCTCAAATGAAGTAGACTTCTTGGTTCCACTTAGTAATGATTTATAACAGAATTCAGAATTGCATGCCACAGCAATGCACATTATTCAGGCTCACTTTTAAGTTTGGTATGTGGACGTGTATCAATTTCTGGTTCATTGCACACAATCCATCTGTGACAAGCTGCAAGAGAACATCTCTTAGGGAAAGCAATGACTGAAATATTTCCACAAAAGCCCTGGTAATCCTACCTTTCCCATAAAATTTTCTGACAAACTGAATAAAAACTCAGTGATTGCCCTTCTCTTGTGCTAGTCTCTGTTCTTCCAAGAAGAGCTGATGTCTACACTCCAGATGTTACATGAGAGTTAGGATTTTATTTTTCTCCAGTGAGTCATATGAAAGATTTTTAAGTTCAGGTCTGCCACCTCCTTTGCTGCACTGGCCAGTTAACTGCAGAAAGGGCAGAGTGGAGGGAAGCAGTTCTTCTTCATAATTCATCTAGTTCCTAGCATGTAAGACAAAAAAGTATCCAAAAAGGCAAGTGAGAGAAGCAGCCCTTGTATAAGGCTGAAATATCAATCCCTGAGGATATCTTCTGCCCCCAGGCAGTGAGCAGGAACAGCACAGTAGTAAAATGTCATCCATACTCACACTGGAAAGCTGAGCAGGGCTGGAACGTGGCAGGAGAGATGGAAGACCTTGGGGCAGTGATCGCAGCACAACAGTTCCCCTCCATTAAGACACACAGCACAGAAATCCTCATTTTCAATTGGACTGACTTCCTGAGTAGCTGGGGATTTTTTCATGCTGGAGATGCCATTGCTGAGCTTCTGGTCAACAGATGGAGATTGTGCCTGTCCTGCAGCCTGGGAGAGGAGAAATCTCCTGTCCTCTGAGTTCTCCTCTTTGGACTTCTGTCCTTCGGCTGGACTATCTTTATTTATCTTGAAGGAAGAAAAATCTGGGATCACACAATCGTCATTTTCACACACCAGCATAAAGCACCACTGGTTATCTGCAGATAAACAAGTACTTCTTGCACATGGAAGACAACTACCAACAATTTTCCAACAAGTGCTTCCAAGTACTTCTCTGCAGTGAACTCTACTGGGGAGGGCACTGGGGTTCAGCAGGCCCCTGCTCTTGGCATTTGTCACTGCCTGGCCAGGACATTTCCTCCTCGTGGCACAGTGTAGCAGCACTGTGAGATAGCTGTGCAGATTCTGCACCACAGGTGATAGAAATAGGATATTCTGCAACGTCACTTGCAAATTTTATGGTAAACAGCTCAAACCCCCACCATCCCCCCCCCAAAAAACCCAAACATAAAAGAAGTATAAGTCTTTTTCCCACGAGAAATTCCTGTTTGCTACTGTAGACAGAAGTTCACACTCAAGACTCCACTGAGGCCACAGAATATAAAGCTTTTAAAAATTTATTACACTGTGATTTCTGGGATTGGTTCCTATCACTCAAATATATATTCAGGCCAGTTATAACCTATTTATCCTGTATTTGTAACTAGACAGGTGAGTCAAGTTGTTCCTTAGTATATGAAAAGACTACAAACTTCTCAGAAATGGAAGATGCAGGGAGCTCCACAGCAAGTTCAAAGCTGTATTGTCTTTACCACAGCCCACCACAGAAGTCCCTGAGGGACAAACAAATCAGCAGACTTTTTTTACTGTACAATAGTCCAGAAACTGCACCTGCAAACCAGTGGGGTAAAGGGAAGAAGGCAGGTAAAACCTCCAGGAAATCCTACTCACCTTTATAGACATACTTGAGGACCGTGTCCCACATTCAATCACCAGGAGGAAATTGCCCTCCTGCTCCTTGTCCTGTGGCTGCAGCTTAAACACCGGGAGCTCCCCCACTTCCAAGGCAGATATTTTCAGACGTTCCAGCCGCACATAGGGGATCTTCTGCTCCTTAGGGGCAGATCTAGAGGCAAAAGGACAAATTATTAAATTCATCCACATGCCACAAAATTCTCCTCCCTACTCAGTTCTATGCACCATTGTTTTGTGCTCCTTTTCCTTTGTAATTCTGACTATGGTGGCCAAACACTGAAAATCTTGACATTTTCTCACAAACCAATTCTTTAAGAAATGTGAATGCTTTAAAGTAATCTTATGTGTAAATACATTACTAACTCCTGTGCTAAAGCTTTGCCCTGCTCTGTATATACTTAATTACAGCAATTAAAGTAATATTTTACACTTTTCAGGGTGGCTGGGTTCAACAGGAACACAGCACATCATCAACTTTACCTTATTTTCACAGCAGTGGCTGAAAATCAAATTTTATAAAATTGCTGAGGTAACGTTAGTCCTGTTCCCGTTATATCTTTTAGCTTTCATTGAGGCGTAACATTTTCTGATTTTTCAAGTGAGAAAAGTTAGCAAATATTTATTAATTTTGGAAAATTACACAGAAATACATGAATTCACCATTTCTTTTCCATTGTTGTTTTCAAGTTTGAGAGCACTTTACAACTTTTAGAACTATTATCTATAAGGAATCTTGAATTCTTTTTAAGTTCTCCATCATCATTAGGCATGACAAATTTTCTAAATACATGCATGAAATTTCACCGCCAGAGCTTTTGTATTAAAAAAAAAAAAAAGGCTCTGCTACCTGACATTCTGATTGCTTTTCATATCCATTTCAAAATGTTCCTTTTCATAGTTATTGGAATCTGGAACAGAAGATAAGAAAACGAATAAAATATTTATATCACAGCCAGATTAGGGTAGAAAGTACTTCAATATTCATGTACTTCTGACTGGTGTTTAATATGATATCATAAGAGAATTATGGAATAATTTCATCTATACATATAGAAAACGTGTGTGCTATTTTCTGTTCTGGTGCAAAGCCTTTGTCTATTTTTACTTTTAACCACAGCTTCTGTTATAACTATGAGGAGCATATATGAAATATTCCATGGAAGTGGTTTAATTCCTGGGGAATTGTATATGTACACAGCCACATCACATACATCCACATACATGGAACAATGGAAGTAATCCTCTTTGTTATAGAGTCTTCACTTGAGAAAGAGAGACCCAATGAAGTTTGAACCCCCAAGGCTCAGGAAATCTTTGTGGTCTCCAGCTCCACGCCAAGAAGCTCCTAGATAATTCCAGTTACTTGAAAACAGGAAGAAAATTGTGTATCCCATCTGCCACCACGGGACAAAAATTACACTGTAATTCCTTTCTTTCCTCCAGCCTCTGGAACGTATAAACACATGAATTCAAAACTATCTGCCATATAAGCATTTGGCTGTAGCTTTATGTAGCTGTATCAGGACATGGCTGTAGTTTTGACTGACGTTAAACACAAGCAATAACATAGTTCTGGGGAGATGGGATAGGATAGAGACAAATGTCCCAGTGGATGCCCTCAGAAATACAATTCCAATGAAAAATTTTATAATCTCACCTTCTTTTGTTAGGAATTAGTATTACATAGCCAATACAAACAAGAAACAAACACAATATTGTGGTTATCTTGGGAGAGGAGAGGGTTAGGAAAAGAGGATTTTTAAAAGAAAATCTAGCTCAGGTCAACAGTACCTCAGTCATGTCTTGAAAGCAATGTGCCTCTAAGGTATGCTGCTTTCTCCAGCCACAAGAAACAATAAAATGAAGACTAACTAAGGAAAGGTGCATTTCACATCACACCTAAGGATTATTCACTTGTGATTGTTGCCCAGGTGAAGGATGGGTAGCCCTGTCATGGACAGAATTACTAAAGGGAGACTGCACACCAAGCTGGAGGAGCAGCTCTCGTTGCACGCTGTCAGAGGATGTTTCAGTGGTGCTGGGTTCCTACATCAACCAACTTTTCCATCAGCAACTGGGGCCATCAAACCATAGTGCCTATAAAATTTGTGGGAAACCCCAGACTAGAGGGGTTGCACTGTGGAGAATGTTTTCAGTTAAAAAAAACCTCAGTGCATCAGAGAAAAATATCTCCTAAATCAGTAAGACTGAATTCAGGTAACTGTACTATGCTCATGAAGGGTCAGATGGAAAGGAAAGGAAAACAACTGCCTAGGAAAAATGTTCTTGGAAGGAACTAAGGGTTAAAGTGGGCTGTTCTCTGCACAGGGGTCAAGCACCTAATGCTGCTGCTGCAGAAGAGAAGCATGCCATCCTGCAGGGCATTACCTGCAGCAAGGAATGTACAACACAAGGAGCTGATCCCCTGATTCTGCAAGGCACCCCAGAGGCCTCAGCTGAGCACTGCATCTGGCTGTGGGCAGCACTCCTTAATTGCAGAGAACCCAAAATAGCACAGAGGAATGAGGTGGTTTTGAAAAAATCAAACCCCTGACCCAGGAGGAGAGACTAAATCCATCAGATTTGTTTAGTCTAGGAAAGAGAGGAGGAGGGTGTTTATACAAGTCATAAGAAAGAAGAGTGGCCATAAGAGGGAAAATCATCATACTTTGTACAAATTTTACCACATCCTGTGTGCCTAGGACAAGAATTATTTTGTCTTAAATTAAGCTGAAATGTTTAGGTTTGCTATTAGAAAAGGTTGAGTCCCTGGAGACATATACCAGGAGGAATTAGGCTTGGCAGCACAGCAGTGCCGATGCCAGCAAGTTCTACCAAGAGCCACCAGCAGAGTTAACCCTGCCTTTGCAGCAGAATTCATGTTTTATGGTGCACTGGTGACTGCATCTCCTCAGGTCTCCCCTCTGCCCTAACTGCAGCCCTTAAACACTGACAGAATGGGAATTGCTCGCTTCTGATCCTTCCTCCTGAAAAGGGAGCAGCACTGAATTCAACACTCAAGGCTTCCCACACCTTCTTGCACAACAGGGCCTGCATTTTACACCCAGCAAATTTGTGGCATCCACTGTCAGTGAGATTCTGAATGCTGGGGCTGCCTCTGAGTGTGGTGCCCACACCAGACACTACATTGCTGCTCCTCCCCAGGACACTTCAGCCTGACTGAGGCACAGCTCCTTAGGGGTGCTCCTGATTCTACAACTCACGCAAATGATTGTGGCATAATTGCCACGGTTTGGCACAGGACATAGAAGAGAAGACAAATACATTTCCCTGGCTCACTGGGCTAGGCCTCTTTGTGCTAATTAGAATTCTCTGAATAAAAATACAGCACAGAGAGAGAAATATTAATTCCTCTTTTGTAGAGAAATGCAGCCAAATATTGGCATAAGTCACGGGATAACAACTTGATCCTGCAATCCCTTGCTTGCATGAATAGCCCCATTGACTTTCAGAGTTTGCAGGAATGAGGCTTTACAGTGTAGCACAATGATGCTGGCAATCTGCCCACGGAAAGAGTTAAGCAAAATCTAATTCTCCATTAGGGCTGAAGAAATAGGCCTTGGCTGAAGGGAATGTTCCACAGCAGACAGAGCCAAGCAAAAGCACATTCTGTGCAACGTGTTAACAAAAATTTGGTATGCTACTGATGTGAAGGACTTAGCAGAAAGCACATTACATTTCGGAAGTAATGTGGGGTTTTTTAATTGAATTTGGACTCCTCAAACCAGCTCTTCAATAGTCATAACTGCAGGTCTCATTAACAGGAGTGCTTCTAAGAGAACTAATACTCCAGGTACTTCACACAGTCATACTCGTTTCTGGTTCACAGATGAGGAATGATACAAATTCAAAGCATATAATTTCCATGTTTTTCCTCCACAAATGAGATCGAACACACTTTTCCATTGGATTAAGTACTCTGATAACATTTGAAGCTTGCTGGAAAAGCACATTTACATTTAAGTATATTAATAAGCCTACTGCTTTACCATGCTTGCAGTGTAGTGTGCTAAGAAAGAAAAAACGCCAGAACCTAAAGGAAATAATTAAAAGCCTGGTACCTTCTTTGCTTCTAGGTTGTCTCATTCTGGCATTCACAGGCAGGAAAGAAGTGTTGCTGAGCAGTTCAGGAGGAGAAGTGCAATGCTGAGACTTCTTGATTGAAAGATTAATAGGTTCTTCCATCACTTTTTGCATAGAAAGAGTTAATTCATTAACTACCTCTTGCCCAGCAGTAGCCAAGCTGTTTTCTAGAAGACAGTCCACAGCACTGAGGTCTTCATTTTCCAGCTGTGGGGGAGAAAGTAATGCAGAATTCTATTATCAGTTTGCTTTCTTTTCATGTTAAGAAAATCATTTGCAATCAGTTTTCAAATACCAAATAAGGAAAACTTTACTCATTGAAATAGTAATTTATTTTGACTGACTAACAATAAAGTGCTGTAAGTGAAAGTGGACTCCCTCTTTGCAGAGGGGTTTGAGCAATCCCTACCTTGCATTTAGTGACTCCCTGGAGTGCATCACCTGGTGTAGGGCCAGCAGGAGCCCCAGGGTCACTGGGAGCCCTGCCCAGGGCCAGGCTGTAACTGGGCAGGGGCCCTGGTGCAGTATCACAGTCACAGAGGGCATTTGGGGACGGGCCAAGTGTCACAGCAGCTGCACCTTTCACCTGTGGGTCAGCTGAGCTGGATAACCTTGTTGGAGAGAATTCCATTTCTGCACTGTTTGGAAAGCCCACGAAGCTTAAGGATGCTGAACGCTGGGAAAAGCAAAAAGGGGGAAAAAAATCCAATATATTAATAAGTTTTCAGCAGAAAAATACTACTCTTCTTTCTATAATAGATGAGATGCTCGGTTTCAGCTTGACATAATCAAACAGTGTCACAAGGGCTGTAGGAATCTATTGTAACCCCACACTATTTCCAAAAGCTTTCGATTCTCCACCGTTTAAACTGAAAACTGGAAAAAGAGACAACTGGGTGACTCTTCTGGGGCTTATGAAAAAAAAAAGTCTTTCTTAAAACAGTTCAAGGGATTCTGATTTTTAACTCCTACAATGATTGGGAAATCTATGTAGAACACTGCACCAAATTAATCCTAGACATAAACCCTATTGTTTCCCATTACATTTTCCCAGAAGAAATAAGAGTCAAATCAGAAATTTTGTCATTTTATTAAAAGATCATCTGATCACTTCATTCAGAAAGAAGATTCAGAAGGAATAAGATTTATCTCTGACACAAGTACACAAAGTTATTGTTCCTGTTAATGATGCTGAAAACTTTTTGATAGTTAGCGAGTTAGTTCCATTAAAACCTAAAGCATTTCCCCTTTAAATATCATAGATTAAAAGGAGAAATATCCTTCATGTATGTAGGAAACATGTCCAGTTTCCAAAGAAAGGGAATATTTACCTAACTAGAAATATGCATTTTTTTACTGTCTCATGATTTGCTACTACCAAGCCCACAGAGACTCTGTTACACAAACCAAAGCAAACCCACTCCTCTCAGTGACTTCCCTGAGCTGCCTCACATCCTGGAATGTGGGACTGTACTGAAAACAAGACTCTTCTAGACCCATGTGAAGCAAATAGAAGCAATTTTAGGAAGTGTACAGATCTGTGTCACTTGAATATACAACTTTCCCTTGATTTCATCATAGTTCACTTGTGTCTCACCCTTTACGTTTAACTGACTATAACCTTTTCCTTTGACTGCAATTCAGTAGGCAGCACTCATTTTAATATAAATCAAGACAATAGGAATGTGTCCATTGCACCTGAATTAGAGTTTAAATTTATTATTGTACCTATTTCTCCACTAGAGGCCTGTGACTCAGAAGTGAATCTGAGATAGGACCCGTTTCCTAAATTTAATTAGTATTTTTCTCAACTTATACTTCATTTGGGATTTGGCTACTTTTGTCCACCTTCACCCCCCAGTGGTAAAGACTGCAGCCTAGACTGAGCTGTTAGAGGTGTCTGTGTAAATCTTACCTCATACCAGCCTTAAATTCCTCTGCTTGCAATGCACAGCAACTCTGCTATGGCAACACTTCCCACAGACACTAATTCCCACCTAACAATGGATGCAATTTAATTTCCTCTTTGTCAATTTGCAATAGATGCTATAATGGGAACTTTGCCTGAAGAGTGACCACTTAATTTGATGAGACAAAATACACCTGCATTAAAGACAGAAAGAGGCCAGCTCTTCTGCAGAGCCAGGGGAAGTTGGTGCCATTCTACCACACGGTGCTGCAGTGAGCCTGCTTTAAACAGCCCCTCCACGTAGAAGGCAGCCCAGGGAGCACAGGGTTCCTGCAGCCAGGGAATTGGTCATTCTCCCCCTCTTATGTCGAATGGACACCCCTGAATCTAAGCTCTCTGAGCTGTAACAACTTTTTGGAAGCAGCTAGAACTAGTCACACATGTTCTTCCCACCTTAAATTTGAGCTGAAAACTAGAACTCAGGCAATAAAGAAATGCAGCAGTGGAGGCCCAAAGTTGCCATGTAGTCTGTCTGATACAGCATTCCTAAGAATGCTGTTTCAAACCAAAGTTATCTCCATAGGTCAGCAAGGAATCCACTTTTCACGGCCACATCCTAAAGTCCACAAAAGTGTTTATTTGCCACCACAATTTGCTTGTGACAGGTTCCTGCAATTGCAGACAAAAGGGACATACCAAGTACACGTTTTCCTTTTCATTCCATCACTCATTTTATCACAAGCCTTTCTCAGATGACAAAATTAACATGTGAATTGTTCCCATATCACAAAATACTGAAACAAAGAAGCAGAATTCGTGCTTGAGCTGAACATGAACTGTAGTCAGCCCTTGCCTTTTCCCCTTATTTCAAAGTCCACTGTGAGCATCAATTAAGCCCCTGTGAGGTAGTTAAATATTTATTTAGTCAGGTTCTCCAAAGCATGGAGCATCCACAAATTCCTGAGTCAACAGGAACTACCTAGAGCTGTACTCCATTGGGAATGGGCATGCTGAGGCATACACATGGCAGGCACACCACCCAAATTTGCTCCCAAGTTAACTGGAGACCTTCTGGCCATTCAGTTCCTCCAATCACTACCCACATCTTCCTGGACTCATTTACAAACACGTGCCATCACCTCATGTAGTGAGTCCTGACCCTCAGGTGAAATGTCTCCCCTCCTAAGGCAATGTAGGACTACCCCTGGCTCCAGTGAGACAAGTTTCACTTACTGAGAGTAGTCACTGGGATGATTCCTACTGAAGGAAAAAAAAATATGGAGACACATACATAAGATTTGGTTATAGCTATAATTTTCAGAAAGGTGAAATTCAATTGCGTGGTGTGCTATGTCCTTTTTACTCTTCTAGCTAGCATCAGTTTCTTCAGAGATCTTTTTAGATTATATAAGCCAATGTAAAACCTTACTCTTGTTAAAAAGAATAATGAGGCCATCAAACTGCCATTTGTCTTTCCCTTGGGGGCAAAAGTTAATTTTGTGGTTATTTTAATGATGAAGCAACATTATGATCTTTCAGTGCAAAATATTAAAACTCACAGTTAAGAACAGACACATTCCATCCTGATCCATGGAGCTGCTGTCAAGTGTGAAGTGAACAATGCACTGGGAACAAGGCTCATTAATAGACTATTAATTCACTCCCTAAAATAATCATTTCTTTTGCCATTAGCAAAAATTTCTCTTTTCCCTTGACAGTTCAGCTAGTTTTTGCAAATGGGATGCCTTTAAAGGATTTATCTGTTTTATAAAAGCTCTATTGCTTTTATATTGCAACATTTGAACAACAACAAGCATTAATTATGCTCTTGGGCAGAGGGTGGCTTCAGCTGTTGGTTAATTTTGAACTTTTTGACATTTCAATGTACAGTCTGGCACATTGAACTACATCTGTGTCACTATAAATGGAATTCTCATTGTCTCATAATTAATTTTGGTCTGATGATCCTTATAATATAATGGCAGCAGCATCACCACCCCAAAATGCCTTCTACCACAATTTTCTTATCTATGGTAGTGAAAAGTAAGAAAAAAACATGCAAAGTGCCTGCAGAGAACACAAAATAAACATATGGTTCAGTTCAAATATTTCTTTGATCACTGTTGCATTCAAAAAAAGGTCCAGTGTAAACATGCAGCACCAACACAGAAGAATTCTGAGAAGCGCAAATACTTACCTTGAAACAGTGGGATTAGGATTTGTTAGGATTGTTTTGGCAAAGTCTCGGGGCTGTTGACACTAAGTGTCACAGATAAAGGAAGCTAAAACTGGGAACCGCCAATTCTCTTTGCTATGGGAGAAACATCACGCTGCAAATGGTTGCAGAGTAATGAACGGCTGCTATTAAGTGGAGCAATCCCCCTGGCAGCTCATTATGCTGGAAGGTTAAACAAATGTACTACTCCAATCCACTTGCTTAACACAGCAGCACTGATAACACGGGTTGCACATGCTTCCCATTCCCAGTTTCAGAACAGAATCCGAAGGATTTCCTTTCCGCTTTCACGAGAAAAAAGAACCCAAATCTTCATTAACATTTTGTCTGAATAAACTGGAGCGGGCTTAAAGCGGAAGGAGGAAGAGATTGCACGGAGGAGCAAGCAGCATCATGTTTTATTTATCTTTCTTTTTTCAGGTCAAAGGAAAAAGGTTTTGTAAAATTAACATTCTGGGAAATGTACCTAATTGCATTAAGCACAAAGGCATTTGAGCTGTTCCATTCTGTCAAGTAAAAAACATGCTCTGTTACCTGAGAAATTTATAGTACCCCAAACTCCAAGCTATTATTTCTTTTATCATTAATTCCTCTAAATTTAATAGTAATTAAGGGGAAAAAATATTTCCTAGGATTTCCCTGCTTCAAGTACTTTATGGTGCTTGAGACAGACACAGCCCTTGAGCTAAGAAGCTGGAACTCACTGTGAATCAAAAAGAATACAGCAAATATAATGTACTACACAACATTTCCATGTGTTTACACTTTCATTACTCATCTTGGCCGCCCTCAAAAATTATTTATCAAAACCACAAAGTATGGGGAAAATGGTCAAATACATGAAAGACCAAAGTACAGAAGAGTTTTCATGAAAGAAAGACCCAACTCTAGAGAGACAAGCAGTCACTTTTAAGCTTCAAAAAGAAACTTTCAAGAATAAATTTAAGGTATACCTATAAAATACAGAATGGAGTGAATACAGAGAGATTATTCACTGGTTTTCCTAACACAAAAAGTGAAAGGTATCTGACTGAACTATCGGGCAAGAGGCTTAAGGTAAGCGAAGAGGAACTTCTCATGCAATGCAAAACTCAGCATAGAGTGCTGAGGAGTATTCTACACTAATATTAAAATGGAACCAAAAAAGTGAATTTGACAAATTCACAGACAAGGGGTCTACAAAGAGCTCTAAACCACAAATGTCTGGGTGCAACCTTCAGGTTAGAAAGTCCTTAAAGTTCTGGATTTCAGAATCAGTTTATATTTGTCTGTTTCTGATTACCTTCCCTGAGGATCTGCTGTTGACTATATTTATATAGGATCAGGTGCAGCTGTTCACTGATAACTTCCTAATGCAGTGCACAACATATTCAAAGGTTCACTTTAAGCAGAAGATGAACTAACAGAGGCAAGGTTGTTGCTCCAAACTACAGAAGGGGTGAACTTTATGGAGTGTGAGGAGGAGAGATGTCCAGCTGGCCCTGCATCAAAACCCATGTCTGTTGCAGTGGTGCCTGAGGCTCAATTTACAAATCTGTTTTCTAGATGTACCATAATCATGATATTTCTACAAATGTTAGATGTAGTCTATAGACCTCTTGCGCATCACAGCCAGAAATTACAAACAAAACAGAGACATTCCTGTTATTACTCCTGAAAACACAATTAGATCCAAAATATCTTATTATTCTTGTCTTTATTCCAGAAGAGGTGACCTCTCTAGTCCTAGTACACAAATTAATAACTTTGTATCAGACTACGCAAAAGCAGCAAGACCATATCCTTGCAGAAGGTTGGTAACCCTTTCCACAAAACTGTTAAACTAATTGGGTACTCATTCCTTCACTCTGCAACTTTGCAATTCCATAGCTTGTGTAAAACCTGTTTGCTAGAGTTGGGCACAATTCCTGGAAATGCAGTGCAGGTAACACAAAAGTTATTTAGAAATTTATTCTCTGTCTTGCTGGCATTCTTACTGGAGAGGTTGAGTACTCGACAGGCATGGAGACAGAACAACTCTACAATCCAAACCTGAGGTCCTGGCTATGTGAGTGAAGTGTTCTGACAGAGGAATATGAAGAGAAAACTACATCCATTTTTCACATCAACAGAAGGCTTTCATTACTAGTGTGGCATTCTTAAAAAGGTGCTAATCCAGCCCAGATTTATGCAAAGTGCAGCAATTGACTTATATGAAACAATCAATGGTCTAAGTACAGACGTATTTATTCTGCACAAAAAAAATAATAATTCACAGAAAAAGAATAGTTGGGGAATATACAGAAGACAGAAAGACTGACAAAATATCACCATTAATGTTCCAAAATGAGCAATACAAATGAAAACTATCCCAAACTATTTAAATCACGAACTATTAAAAGCATCTTCTCTATATTGCTTTACAAATATAATTCTGTATGCAGACAATTCATCTAGCTATCAGTCAATAACATCAAACTCGTACCATAAACAAGTTTCAAAATTAATGCACAGAGGTTTAGTTACATGAGCAATAAAGCCTTGCCCCACTCCAAAATAAGGGAAACCACTGAACTAGTGAAAGCTTTTATTTCTGTATTTTTTGGACGGATCTTGGCAATCATATCACTAAATAGTTAATTCAGGTGCACACTGCTTTCTCTTTAATGAAAGAATCTCAGCAGACAGGGAATTATGTACTCCACTAGGAATACTGTGCCCAGCAGAAGGCTGTCAGGGTTCAGCAGAAATGCAACACAAGGCCAAGAAGTCCAACAGCAATTATTCTCCAAAAGACAGAACAATTCTTCTTCAAGGCAGCAGGTTTATCTAGCCATTTTCTCCACCATATTTTTGAGTATTTCAGACATATCAGACTTTCCACATTCACTTTCTTCATGACTTCCAAGACGATCTTGAGAGAGATGAAGTGTTCTCAATAAAGGTAATGTGAGAGCGCATGGACAAACACCTATGCAGAAATTTTTGTCTGGAGACGAGTGTGAAAACATTTCACCAGGTAAGTCAGATGAGAATGAACAGACACATTCCCTTGTTCTTAAACAGGAGCCAATCTCCCACTCAAACTCAGATTTAATCCAATTGTCAGCAAAAGCACTCAGACATCTTTAATGAGCTTTCATGAAGAATACATTTCAAGGGTTTACTTGCTGAGCTTTTTCCCTTTATCATTTCTAATTTGCCATTGCCAGAGCTGTCAGTATCTTCATTCCACCCAGACATCTTCATCAAAAACAGCTCATTAGAAGAGATTAATACAAGCAAAGATGGGGTTCTGTAGCTGTTGAACATTCTCACTTATTGAAGAGGTACAGGACACCTCAAAAAAACAGACACCCCTGTGCTTTCAGCACAAGAGAGTACACTTCTCAGCACCATGAAGAAAAAAAATCCTTTTTTCTTTTCCCTAGAAGTATCCTCCTTTTGCCACCTTCTCAACTTCTATAGCAACAAATCCCCTTTTCCTTTATTACTCCTGCTTTTCCCATCAGGCTACACTAGTCTCTCTCTTTCTTACACATATGCTTCCATTTTCTTTCCTCTTTCTGACATTTCTTGCATAAGCTGTTGGGAATGAACCTTCCACTACAGGTCCATGAAACATATTTCTTTGTGGCTTTCAAACCTGATTTGCACACTGCTTCCAGGTCCATATCTCTGCAACTCCCAAAGGATCTCCAACAATTCTCTGGATGGATATTGCATCATCAATATGTTGCATCAACAAAGTCACATACAAAAGAAGGAAAAATAACTTGCTTTTTGAGGATAGAAAGACAAGTACTTCCACAATATTCCACAGACAAATTCCAAGGAACAATTATGGAAGCCTTCTACATGGTACACAAAATGAGTCATGCACTGAAGTAACAAACAGATTTGAAAAATCAGAATATGATGTGTTGCTTGGAGTGTTTTAAACAAACTGTACAGAGAGGCAAAAGGCAGCTTCTCTGCTTCAAAAGCACAGGTGATATCCAGAGCCAGCAAGGGTCTACTGAAAACTATTTGCCTTCCTGGTTGTGCTCATGCTGCTTCTTCAATGGTCAAGGCCTCACAGTAGGTGGGAAGACTAAAGCCTGATTCTATTGTGTATTAAAATATTCTAGATATACAGAAATTGTGAATTTTCTGCTTACACATGAACAATAAGAAGAAGCATAACAGAATTTAAGGCACTCTGCCTTCAGCAGTAATTAGTGGTCTTGTTTCTGGGGCTACTATTTTGATGACTGCTTCTCAGGCCGGATTTCATCAGCACCTCTGACTCCTACTGCATTTATTTTTTCAAATTAACTGCTTCTAGTAGGGTAGCTAGCCAGTCCTAGTAATTAAATCCCTCGACATAGGAGCTAGACAGAATTTAAGCTGGGAAGAAATAGAGCTTCTATTTGTTTGCCAGTTCATGTCTAACAATCGTGCCAGCCAAACCTAAACACTATCAGCCTCCAGAAGCATTGCTTATCCTGGGAGATGCACACAAAGTTAGGCTGTAACTCTACCAAAACTTACAAGCCATTTAGCTGACTTTTACTGCATTTTATTTTTTTCCACCTGATTGCAAACTCCAATGCCATATTCAAGACTATCAAATTATGTTTTCTCTTTAATTAATTTTTTTTTTTAATATAAAGAAGTTCTTTATACCTTTCTCTCAGGATGGAAAGTTGCTTGCTGCAGTATGCTCTCAGGGGAGTGGCTCCTGACACTGGTTTCTTCATCTAATGATTGTGACAGGGAGGGACTGTCACTTTTGTCCAGAGGAACGACAGGCTTCTGGACATCAGCTTCTGTGGAGCTCTCACAGACCTACAAATCACAAATGAGGATTTATCTTTTCAACATCTCAGAATGACAAACAGTAACAGATTCACATCAACTCACAGCACACACATTATGACAAGACCAAAAACACTCTAAAACAGAGATGTTGAAGGTAACCCCAAGCAGAGAGATAAACAGAGAAAGACTTCTCTCAAACATTAACCAAGTCTTAAAAAAAAAAAAAAAAAAAGACTTAATAAAGCTGCTGAAATGCACAGCTACACCAAAAGCCTGCAGTGTGCACTTGAAGGTAATCTACTTTGAGAATTATTCAAGGTGGCAGATGCACAGAATTTATACCATGGGAAGGCCAAGCCACCTTTCCACCATTTTTAATGAATTTCCAAGCCACTGTATTCTGCAGCTGATCTGCTTTGTAGTTTGGATGCTCACCACCAAGCACTGTCCCTCTCTCAAATACAGGATTCTTACTAACAGAGGGAAAGGGAAGAGATCAGCCCTGCTGGCAAAACTGTAGCACAACAGCGTGTGTGGATAATGATGATAATCTTAAATGACATGATGCAGCAGCAAGAGAATGGGAAATAACTCTCAGACCAAGACTCTGTCTTCACTCTCTTCTATAATAATTCAGAAGCTAATGCTTTTTAAGGGATCAGGACTTAATGTTTCCAGTAAAAACGAGAGTTGAAATGCAGAGTGAAACCACTGCAGTCCTCCAGTCACCTATTTACAAAGGAGGAGTGATGGTGCTTTTATTCTCCCACTTTGCTGCTCACCTTGTCTATTGAGAGATTCAGATCTTTGGCATCCAGGGTGGCTATGCAGCACTTTACAGAAAATTTCAGCCCAATCTGCACGAGGCATAAAGCCTCTCTGTTGCTTACATAGTCAAGACACCAACAGAAAGTTCAGGGAAATACATGAAATCTCAAAGGTGTGTCCAATTTCTGAGCTTACACTGACAAAATGCAGTAGGAAATTACTTTGAGAGAACATACTTGTGCTTCCTCTTGGACCTGTTGCTGTGCTGGGGCTGGCTGCCTCACTATGTAGTTGATCTGACCAACTATTGTCTGCTGCACATGCTGAGGTGGCTTGGCTTGGTTCAGCTGCAAGCTGGGCTGTCCCTGGGCCTGCAGGAGAAGCTCCAGATCCTTTTTCATCTCCTCCAGCTCAAACTGGTGGTGCATGATGTCCAGGCTCTGCTGGATGACTTGTTTGTGGGTGTTCTCTTCATGCCCTGGTGGGGGGGATGGCAGGGGAAGCTGCTGCTGCTGCTGCTGAGGGGGTGGCTGCAGTATGTGGTTAGATTTTATCTTCTGGGGATGGCCCAGCTGCACTCCCACAGCTGATGTCTGCAGAGAAGCCTGTGGGGGGCTCGTGTGAAGATGCTGAGCCTCGTGGGACACACCAGCACAACCCTGCTGCAGCTGCTGGGGTGGGAAGGGCTTTCCCACCCTCCCGGACACGTTCTCGGGCTCTGAGCGTGGCTGCTGCTCCAGCCCAGCCTGCGGGAGCTTCACAGGCTGGGGGGCACCCCGTGGCTCCCTGTCCTGGTGCTGCAGGCTGTACTGCAGAGGGAAGTGCTGCTGGTGAAGTGCAGGGGGCTGGTGGAAGCTCTTATGGTGGCTCATGTCTTGGTAAGGAGGCTGGGCTTTGTTTGGGTGGGGGATGCTGAGGCAGTGGGAGCAGCACAGGGGTGCAGAGCACTGGATGGCAGGTGGGAACTGGTGTGGCTGGCTGCTCTCCAGCTGGGAGGCTGGGGAGTGGTGCCCACGGTACAGAGAGGGTTGGAACCCTTGCATATTTCCACAGAGTAGCACGTCTGGGTGAGAAATGTGTCCACCTTCCATTGTGAAACCCCCTGGGGAAAAAAACCCAAACAAACAAACAAACAAAAAACACAACAAATTAACTCCCTCCTGAGGTCTTGACAAATTTGTACCATAAAAATTGCATCCAATTGACATTTCAAATATAAGAGATATTCAAATATCCTATCCAAACAGTGTGCCAACATATATTCAAGACAAATTTTCCAATATTTATCTAGTTATTTCTATTCACACCAAACTCTCATTGATGTCAGTAGAGTTCATGGAATTACCCAGCAAATGCTTTGAAAAATTGACCTTATTTTATC
This sequence comes from Cettia cetti, assembly GCA_013401135.1. Taxonomy (NCBI): domain Eukaryota; kingdom Metazoa; phylum Chordata; class Aves; order Passeriformes; family Sylviidae; genus Cettia; species Cettia cetti. Next base: position 149,439 of record VZUI01093778.1, read on the forward strand.
TTAACTGATGGATGTGGCCTATACTGTAATTTTTTACTGAAGTATGAGTTTATCTTCTCATCCATAAGCATTGGTACAAAAGGCAGCTTCCAGGTGACAAAAATAAAAGATTAATGTTATGTAGGTGACACTCATAAAGGCTGGAATGAAATTATCTTGTCCATGCTTTTCATCAAGAGATTACTCCCTGCAACACTTTTGATAGTGTTTTACCCCTTACAGGTTTTAATACCGTAAAAGAGGAAGAAAACTGATCTTTTAGATCATTGATCAGCCCACTGAGCTGAATTTACAGTGAAAACCCATTGTAGTTGGGAAATCTGTAGCTGCTGGGAAACAAAGTCATGGACATCTGTTACACAGGTAACACTGTAATTATTGCACAGTCAGTCTCTTAAAGCCATCTTCGTGCCCATCAATTGCAAGTGTCTCAACACTGCTCAGCTCATTTGGCCACACAGAGAGTGCAAGCACCAGACATCCCAAAGGTCTTTTGGGATATAAATGGAGAGAAAAGCAGGAAAAGTCAGCCACACTCGCTTTTCTTCAGAACACAACAAGAGTTTCAAAACTGGGTGTCAAAACAAAAAAGGAGATCCCTTTAGGGGATTGTATTGTATTGTCTACTGTCTAGCCCAGCTTTGGACATTTGCCTACTATAATTTTCTTACCCAAATTGGAGAGCTGCTTGGTCCAGTAGGAGGGATCCCAAGTGAATCTGATCTTCAGAGGAGGGCCCATGTCTGTGTTACAGTTTGTCTCTAGCAAGCGCTGGATCTGGAACACAATCTGGCGACACATTAAAGGACAATGGTTTTATTCACAATTCTAAGATCGTGGAGAAGTGCTTTATTTGATCAACACCAAACCCTTAAAACAATTCTCACAATTACTGCACAACCAGCATTGCTCTTACCAGTTCCTTACTGAAGAGAAATGGGATGGTCTTTTTACTACACACGGCCCAGCTGATGAAGTTTTGGACGTGTTCTACCTGTCTGCCCAAAACCACAACCCCTTGCAGTTGTTGCTCCAGCCTCTGCTTCCTTTCGCTGGTGATTTTCTGTTAGTAACACAAATCAGCAGAAAAGGGCTGTCATCCTTTAGACACACCTAATAGATACAATCCTTGCCTCTATGTTATGCAGCATTTGCAGCAATAGTGCTCTTCACAATCTCTTTAAACCACCAACCACAGAAAGGATGCAAATCCAACTCAGGAGATAAGTCTGAATTCAGGAAGAGCAATGACTTCCCCAGGAGCAAACAATCTGCATCATTCTGGCCTTGATTTAACGTAATAACATAATCAAGAAAGCTGTAGAAGTTGGATCAAATTTGCACCTGGGCCACTTTCTTGTCTGGAAATTCCAATTAGCAAGTTTTCTCCTCAGCACATTTCAAAATAAAATCTTTTATACTTCAACTGGACATCCAAAAACTGAAGCATCAAAATTCAAAAGTTCTGTTACAGAAATTGGAACAAAGAATCATTTCTGAAACTGGATATTAATTGTGCTGCTTGTGGACTCCTACAAATTAAACATTAAAATCAGAAGCTGGTTTGTTTTCCAAGCACTCAAAAGGTGCACACATATTCTCTATAAATGCTTTAGAAACTGTGGTTAACTCATGATACAGAAACATTTTGCCACTTCACCCTGAATCTTTGTCAATCATAAAAGTCTGCAGAAAAAAACCCAAATATTTGAAAATATAAGGAATGGGACAATAGCTCCCCCAGTCTATATTCTTTCCACTGGCACTGGGATTAAATTTAATTTAGTTTGATTTCCCAAGGTATCAAATAAACTAGCCTTACTTACTTCCAGTTGTTCGAGAAGGATATTTGTTCGTTTATCAATTTCATTCATCAGAACCATCTTGGCCATTTTTATTTGGCTTTCCACCTTTTTGTACAGATGTTTTACTTCAAGCAACCTGTGGGTAAAAGGCACATATCCCTGGATGAGCAAGCTGTGTGTCATTTATTCAGCAGTTATTTGCTACAACAACTGATCTGTCTACTGACAGAACTGCAGTGGAAGTTGTATCATTTCCCATCAGTTCTCCCCCACTTCTCTGAACCCTGACCACCCCTCTCTAGATGTGACATGCTAATGCTGGCAGATTCTCTCAAACATCATGCCAAGAACAGTCTTCAGCTCTTTTTTCAACAAATACATACATAATATATCCAAAACTTCCAGTTTATACTAGATTATAAGCAGTATAAATAGATTTGCACTCTTGAAATGGATTTATTAATGCACTAGAGAGATTCAACAGCTATTAAATGCATAATCAGTAGCTGGAATCCAGTTCAAATAACTAAATGTTTTTATTTTTATATTCATCTTGACTGAAATTGCACCTTGTTTTGAGGTTTCTTGAAGAAATAAAGTATCTTGAAAATTATCTTTATTTGTAATAGTGTCAAAGTCTATTTCAGAAACAGATTATACAAAGAAATCTTATCTCTGGATTCAGCTGTCACATGCCTCACAAAGTGCATGGAATCCTGTATTACAACACCATGGTTTGCCAGTACCACTTAAACATGAATTTGATAGTTTTAATCTTCCCATTCTTCTCTACCCTCCAAGAAAAAAAAAAAAAAAAAAGCTGCATTTAAATCTGTTAACCTACATTTGGTGAGAATATTATTTTATAGATCACCTACTTTCATGAAAAAAAAAAAAAAAAAAAAAGCATAGCCATTACCTGTCTTCAATCTGTTTGGCTGAAACCTGAATCCCATTTTTTTTCTCCTCCACCTTAGTTATGACATTCTCCAGGATAATTCTCTGATTTTGAAGGGCTTCATCAAGATGCCTGAACCTGTGGAAGAAGGGGAAATTCTCACCCTGTGGTTTTCCACATCCAGGAGTGAAGAGGTGTGAGCAGGGAGGGCTCCTGTGCGCCTGTGTTAAATCACTTGTGAGTGAGACAACTCAGCTGAGATTGCTGTGGCCTTTAAACTCAGACCAGCCCGCAGCTTCAGCTGGAAAACACAGGTGCCAAGAGTGCAATCCCGCTGAGCTCCAGCAGCAGTGAGGTACCTGTGCTCCCTGTGCTCTGCCAGGAGGCAGCTGCGGCAGGTGAGGGTGTCGCAGGTCTCACAGAACACCTTCAGCGGCTCCTGGGGGTGCGCCGGGCACAGCAAGGAGAGCTCCCCTGCTTCATCTGCAGCTGCTGAGGAATGCAAAGCAAGGGGGTCACTGACAGGGAGCAGAGCTCAGAAAAGGAGTAACCAAACTCACAATGGCACGGAAAGTCTCAATGCGATTTTATTAAAGGCAAAGAACCTGGAGCCATCTGATTATCTGAGGCTGGGTTTGCTTGTGTTTTTTCCCTTGCACATCCTACAAACTGAGCACACCAGAGGGGCTCAGGAAAAAGCCATCAAAACAAATCATACTATCCTCTAAACTCTCTTGAGTTTAAGGCACCATGATTTGGAGCACCTGCTTCACAACTTTAAATGCCCTGGTCAGGTAAACCACTCCAATTTTAAAACTACTTAAAGCGTAGAATAGCAAATATATTAAATAAACTTGCAGTCACAGGGAAAGCAAGGAAATCTTTTGTTCTTATAAAGTCACATGAGCTATTGTTTTCCAAATTTGTGTTTGTTGCAATGCAGTTCATAAACTTCAGCAGCTGGGGCTGATATTAGGCCCTAAAATCTGTTCTTTAAAGGATTTTCTAAAGAGTAATGTGGTAAAGAGTAAGCATTGACAGTGGGCATGCAAAGTGGAAGCATTATTTCTGTACAATGTATATTTGCCCTTTTTTCTGAGTGGTAGAATTGTTTTAGAAAGAAGGAACACTGCCAACAAAAGATGCCAGGAAAAGACAAAGATAAACCATGGCAAAGCCAACCCTCTAGAACCAAAGAAAGGCTTGATTGATTCCCCACATTACTCCATTATCCCATTATTTTTTACCAACATGTGAGAAATTAAACAAAACAATCATTCTTAGATAACACATATTGATAAAAACTTTAAATTATATAAGGACATTAATAATTTATACATCATTATCTGCTCATATGAAATAAGAGGAAACATTTCCATTTTCCAACACCAGACCTCTTACTTATCTATACATTAAAAAAAAAAAAAAACCAGCCTGGGGCAGGGGCCATGCTCTCATCCTGAAGCAAAATGAAGCCTTTTATAGATTCAGAAGTGATAACAATTGCAGTAACACAGAGCCACAGAGTACACAGCAAGCTGTACTGGCTCAGTCACTTCATTTTCAAATTGTAATATTCACAACGGAGAAGTAGAAAGCCTAAGAAACTCTCATGGCTAAAAATGACAATGCAAATATGGAGAAAATCTATCCCACTCTCTAAGAAACACATGTCAAATTGCCCAGATTTTAGATTGCTATCTCCTCTAAATATTTCTGAGGAGCTTGATTTATTTCCTCCAGTTCAGTTGACTTTCATTCCACCTTCTTAACAATGTGCAAGAAGATAATTTGTGACAGATTAGGACAAGATTTTATGTAACAGCCTTACACAGTTTACATTGATATGAATTATTTACTGCAGTATCATACTTTATTCTTCAGGGAAGTTTATTGGTTTATGTCATTATTGAATCAAATGCTAATAGATAGCATTAATAAAGGAGGAAATTAGATTAGGGGTTTTTTAACCCACTCCAATATTTTCTACTAGAAAGGATCAAACTGAATTCACCTTGACAGTATTTTTTTTCTGATTATATTGCAAATATGTACTTTTGCATTAAAACCTGCAGCTGACAAGCAAATAAAGAGGTTGTACAACCAATAAATATCCAATGAGGATATCAAAGATCACCCCCTATGTGATCAGATTTTACATCTTAAAAGAAAAAAAAAAAAAAAGACCACAATGACTTTCTGAAGGTCTGTGGGCTGGAAAAGCCTTTCAAAGTGTTCAGTGTCTGCAGAGCATACGAGCTGTGTTTCTGTAAACTCAAGACCAAATTTTCCATATTAAACTCAAACTGATAATGAGATGTGGTCTTTAAGGTCCATGTATCATGAAGTCACAATCCTATGTAAGGTTTTCCCACTTTTTCTCTCTCTGAAGGGCTCTTTAGCCTTTGGGTGATTGCAGTCAGCCCAGAGAATTCACTGGGGTTTTTTAATACCATGTCATATTTAAGAGACAAGCAGATTTCAAATGCAAACTAAGAATAAAATCAATATTACCTAATTGCAGCACAGACCCACAGCCTCTGCCACTAGTAATCCCCTGACTCAATTGACATATCAGTGAGAACTGCCACTGAGCCTTGGTATTCTTGACCTACTTTTTACTCAGCTCAGAGCAACATTTTTCAGATCTGAAATATATTTAATACTTAGAAATCAGGTACTAAACAAAGGCACAATCCTGTTTTTTCTGGGAGCAAATATCTAACCACAGCTACCCATTTTAGCTTCTGAAAAAGAACCTCCCTTGGTGACCAGAGAAAGCTCAGCTGCCCTAAATTCTGATAATTCATCATTTGAGTCACCATTTTCCACAGCCTATATTTTCTTTATCTCAGGTGGATCTCTTGAATAATTAACAGAAAGTTTTAAATCCCTGCTCCTCTGAAAAGTTGATGTCAACTTTGGAAAAGCAATCTCAGCTAATGGAGTTCTGCCTCCAGTTGCATAAATCACAATGACTTTGGTTTTTCAGGTACATACTTTACCTTGAAAGAAAAAAGTGTAGCAGAAAGGTTTCCCAAGGGAGTCAGGCCCCTCTAGCTCTGTCACTCAAGAAAGTTTATTAAAATTAATAGAAACAGGAAGGATTTAACGTGTTTGGTGAGGGTGTTTTGCTATTTTACTTCATTTCTGACCCAAGGAATATAACATTGACAAAAGGTCTGGCCCTTACAAGGGAAATGCCAAAGGAGAGAACAGTTTAAAGGTGTAAGATCTCTTAACAGTTATAAAGGGCTTATAAAGAAGGTGGCTGTTTTCAGAACACCCTACACAGACTGATGATGGTGTGGGCTTATTTCTAGAAGGAAAAAAACCAAACAACAGTCTGGGTTCTAGTATATCCTAGTATTTGCTTTCTTTTAACTATTCTGAAGGGATATCTACGTCCAAAATAGATACAACCTACATAAATAATAATAACACTAATAAAGAAGCACAAATTACATGCCAAATGTTTTCTATATTAACTAGTATATATAAGAACCACCAAGCTGCTTGTTCATGTTTTGTTCAGCACATGGAATTTAGTACGAAATTAGAATTCTTTCTCATGTTTTTATTTATCTAGCACACACTAACCCACAGCTAGGCCAAACATATAATTTCTTACCAGTATTTGTCAACAAAATGAGCTGGTAATCTTAGCTAAAGTGCCATGAAATTATAAACAGTTGGAGCCTCAAAACCACAGTCCTTATCTTGTCATCAGCTTGAGAAGAAAAACATATTGTCCATCCAATCTGGACATTTGAGGGGACACTGGGGGACTTCAGTTTATATTATTCTCTAAAAAAGACCCAAAAAACATTTAAATGTAATTTGTGCTTTTTTATTATTACCATTCTTATGGACTTCTTTTGTTTACACTCTATTTAGCAATGGCATGTTTTGTCTCAAGTGCCTCATGTTTGATATGACTACCCAGTACTTAAAAAACTCCATCCAAGGCAAGTCTAGACTCCTACAAGAAAAATCCTAAAAGAAAAATAAAATAAAAAACAATAATAAGTGGGCTATTTTAATTCCTTTTTCTGTCCATCTTCCTTATAAAGAAGTTTAGGCAAAAATTCTTATATTTAGTAAAAAATTGCTTATATAAGTTTAGGTTAGCATACTCTGCAGCAGATCTCTGACATATAAATAAAGAAAATAATGAGTAATAATAGGAGATGGCAATACTTTCTGTGGATCACCACTGTATAAGGATAAGACCTTTGCCAGTGCTTGCTCATACACACTCAGGAAACATTTCTCATTCCAGGCTTAGGAAAGGAACATCCTGTAGTGATCACAGCCTTTTGCTGTCTGTGGCTCCCTCACACACCTTGTCCATATTTGCTTTGTCATGGTTTCCTCAATGAAATTACCCAAATTGGGACAGAAATACTGAAAGGGCAAGGCCTGTTGATACTGTAACCCTCCTAACCCTGTCCCATCACTCCACAGATTGGAAAGGCACGTGGAGAAGATCCCATCTCTGAAACACAAGTATCCGAACCTTTTTCCAACACCATGGAATGCTGATTGTGGCAACGGCCCTGAAGTTGGAGAAAAATCACACAATCTCTTATTGACATGCACATATCCTTCTGAGGCACACAGAGCCTGCAGCTGCTCCTTTTTCAGCTGAGTGACCGGCATGAGAAGAAAGACAATTCCAGCGTGTCCCCAGTACCTGTGCAGCCTTTCAGGGATGCAGACAGGAAGCGCTCTCCAGGCTCCTTGCCGTGCCTGTGCTCCTCTGTACACGAGCTGCACAACCACCTGTTGCACCTGGTACAGAGACTGTGGGCAGGTCTCTTCTCTTTGCACAGGGAGCAGCTCTAGGAACAAAAAGTGCAGTTGCATGCACACATCACAAATCAGCTGTGCAAACTGTTGTCTTGAACAGACTGTGATTCAGATTGGTGAGCTTAATATCTTTTGTCCTCAGACCAAAGCAATTCAAGTTATTTTAAGAGTCTGGTTGTAACTGTGTAACATTCAGAAAAATGCATTAAACATCCTAATGGTGAGTCAGTCTAGAAAACAACATGGGGACACCCACATACTATTAATGAAAAACTTAGTTCCCATCCTCTAAAGAGCTGACCAGAAATAAGCTCAGGTTATGTCTTGATATTACACGTGGTGAAATGGAAACACAAGGCACAGGAACATGAGAAGACCTGGAAACCTTAATTAAATATTCTCTCTACTGAGTCAACAATTTAGGGAATGCTCTTTGCTATGTAGGCCATGCTGCCTGGACATGTCACTAAGGGAGAAATCAACAGAGCAGCACATAAATGAAGTGGGTAATTTGACATTTGGGATCCAGAATGAACTCAAGAGTAATATCAAGAGAGCTACAATGATAATTCTTTTAAAAAGGATTTGCTCTAGGCATAAAACAGCTTGTTTCAAATCTCCCAATATTCATGTATTGGACTCACCACAGCCAAAAATAGGTACTAATGGACAGAGTGAACACAGTGGTGTAAATTTACCATCAAAGCATAAAAGCTTTACCAACACTTGATTAAACTGATGCATTTCCTTCAAGATTACAATATATCCACTATAGCTATGTACACACACATATCTCCTCAATATTGCTTCTAGTCAGGGCTACTCAAGCAAATAGGAAAATGGCAAATAGCAAAATCCCTTCCTAAGGTGTCCTTTCTGCTGGGCATCAGCTTATCTTCAATTCAGCTTTGAACCGAAATTGTTGCATCCCAACTATTTGATGGGAAATGTGAAGAGAAGGACACAGCAACGTGCTCAGCTCATAACCCTGATGCAAGTTCTGGTGAGTGTCAGGGAAGGGTTTTTCTCCATGGTGGCTCAGGAAATCAAAAGTCTGAAGGAAGAACTATAGTGGTTCTTGGCTGGTTGTCTCAGTTTTAAATCACAGCTTTAACTTTTAGTGGAACATCCATAATCATCTGAATTCTGAGACACAAGTGAGCCAAGCTCTGACTCACTTCAGCACAAGAAGAAAAACTTTTGTTCTGCTAAAACTAATTTAAATTTTGTCATTTCCTTCCATGGGTCTGGCATTTTGCAGGTCTCCAATCAAGCCATTACCCAAGAGTTTCTAAATATTCGTTCTCAGATTGGGCAACTCTTGACAATAAGACAACAAAGCAAAGTTTTAAATGTGTTTAATTGTCTAGAGAGGAAATTGTTTGTGCAAGCCAAAGTGCTTATTTAGCCATTTGCTTATACATGCAATAATTTAAACCAAAAAGCCTAATAAAACTTACATAACCAAAAAGCAATTTAATATTTAATTTGGTGAACAAAGACTGTTATATATTAAAAAAAAAGTGACTAATCTAAAATGTACCCACCTAGGCCCAGCTTAGGAGAAATTTGAGGAATGCTCCACCTTCCCTGCCATAACCAAAATTGCTTAAGCACAGGTTTACCTGTAACAGCTCAGCTGTCAGTCTGACTGGAATTTATACTGACGCTGTACTCTGTTAACATCACTTTTAAGTTGCAGAGTGCTCCCAGAGTTCCATTATTTGTGATGTGAAAATGGGCTTTTGGGCAAGAGATTCTGAATTGCGTATTTTGGAAACTGCTGCTGCTGGCATGTAGCACATTCTGGCACTCATGCTTCACTCTCACACACTGAGACACCTTGCTGCTCCCAAACGCTGTGTTACAAGCCTTGACAGACTCCCATTTGAACATTTAAGGAAAATTAAGGCAATGATGGCAGCTCAGCTGTGTCTCAGGTGGATGATCTGATGCTTCTCCTTCTGATGTCACTGGTGGTGAAATGGTGGCTTTAATTTGGGGTGTGATGGTAGTGGTTAAAGATTGAAAGCAAGCAAAGCTACATGATTTGACTTAATAAAAAGGAAGCTGAAAATTGTGAAGGTTCACAAGTTGCTCTAGGGTGCTCCTATGCTCCAGTGAGAAATCTGCATTACTGAACTGCTCTTAGGACTCCTGAGGGATTACAGAAAAGAGAAACCTTCTTTTAAGGATGGTTTGAAAAAATAATCTAATGCTGTTGAAGACATTATATATTCTAATTTGATTTCCTTTCTACACACATTCTCATTGAAAAGTAAATGATGCAAGTCACAGTAATTAAGAAGTCCCAGTATAATAAGTGTATTTTAAAAACTCAGCAGTATCTTACAAATTTTCTTCCTCTCTTTGGAGAGTGCATGTGAATACATCTCTTGTTTTAGATCAACTTATGTTGCACTCTGCAAGCAATGCACACCTGAAGATGTCAATACAGCTTGCTTGTCTTAATTATTTCTATTTCCCCAGAAAACTCAGTGGATTAGGTTACACATCCTTTACTTTTTAACAATACCCAACTTTCTCTGTCCCTCCTCTCCACCCAAACTAGTGGCAACTACAAAGCTGTGAGAATAGTCCTGCCTGTTCACTGGGTATTTAAGAGAAGTTAAATTCACCTATGTACAATGCCAATTCAAGGCAAAAGTAGTAATCCAACACCTTCCTTTGAATTGATTCCCCAGTGGGAAACTGCAATATGATGTGACTGTTTTTATCATTAAAACAGACAATCAGAAAATTATAACTGCTCACATGACCTCATGGGGGATGCTGGTGTAACAATTTATTCAAGAGTCAACTGCTAGCAGGTGGAGAGTGGGGATTGTCCCCTCTACTCAGCTCCAGAGAGGCCACATGCAGAGTATTCTTCTCAGTTCTGGTCTCCATAACTCTAGAGAGACAAGGAGCTGCTGGAGAGGGTCCAGCAGAGGCCACAAAGGGGATGAGGAGTCCGGAGCATCTCTCTCATGAGGAGAGGCTGGGCCTGGTTAGCTGAGAGAAGGCTGAGAGGGGATCTCATTAATGCTTATGAATATCTCAATGGTGGGCTAAGAGGATGGGGCCAGACACTTTTCAGTGGTGCCCAGGGACAGGGTGAGGAGCAATGGCCGTAAACTGATACACAGGAAGTTCCACCTCAAAATGAGGAACTTTACTCTGAGGTTGCCAGAGCACTGGAACAGCTGCCCAGGGAGATCCTGGAGTCTCCCTCTCTGCAGACATTCAAACCCACCTGGATGTGCTCCTCTGTCACTGCTCCTGGGACCCTGCCTTGGCAGGGGGGTTGGACTGGATGACCTCCAAAGGTCCCTTCCAACCCTAACAATTCCACAATTGTTTACTTTGAGTTGAGAGCAGCAAGAGGACAATGAGGAATCCAAGACATTTAGTACCTACCTAATACATTGGTTATCACAGATACATTTGTATCAATATTTCTAATGGACTATTTAAAATACAGAGAGTAAAACTCATTCTGCAACAAAAGTTTTAAAATTACTATGAAGGCAGTATGTCTATCTCTGGTAATGAAATAATTACAGTGCTGCATAAGCAAAGTATAAGAGAATCTTTGTTGTTAAAAAGGAGGTTTGCTCAGTTTTGAGTGCTTATCTGGCAGTGTTTCAACAAGCCACAGCTTAGTGGCTTTCACTTACCTTTGCCATAGCTGAATCAGCAATGGGAAAGTCTTTGAGGTAGAAATTCTCAACTACATCCCTTGCAAAGCAGGTCTGTTTGCACACAGGGCAGGAAAGGATACCTGAATTTAAAAAAAAAATAATAAAAAAAAAAAAATAAAAACCACCACAAATAAAGCAATGCACACCAGCCATGTGAACCAGGAAATCGTATAAACCACACTTCAGAATTGTGACTTTTCTGTATCACATGGGCCGTTCCAGGAAATTAAGGCATTCTTCAAACCCTAAGTGGCAAAGACCCGGTTCAATGTATAGAAAAGAAAAACAAAGCAAAAAAAAATTCCTAGAACAACACCATATTTCAGTTGACCTGTTTCCTTGTTTACTGATAGTACCTGCATGTCCAAATTCTCACCTGGCTTGGAGATGATTAAAACTGAGCTGCACTTTAAACTGTATGCCCTTGATACAGATCTACTTGTGCTTTCTGAGATTTTCTGTGGTTCTAGACCAGCTTTATCCCACCAGAGGAGCACCCAGGCATAAAACACTCACTCCTTAATACCAGTTTTACAGTGCAGGATGCAGTCCAAGTGAAGTGATGGGGAGTAATGCGCTGCTGGCAGAAGTGACAAGTCAGAAAAACGACAAAGGATTAAAAAAAGTTTCATAAGGAAAATTATTACAGTAAATCCAGAGGTGGCAAAACAAGATCTCCCCTCAAGCAAGGCAAAGTGAGCAGCAGAATCTGGCTCCACACACATTAATAACTGAGCCCCACTGAAGCGAATCTCAGTGTCTGCCTGGGCTGAGAAACAGGAGTTCAAGCAGGTGTCCATAACTGTACACCTCTGCACCTCTGATATTTCATTCCTTGACTTCTTGGGCTAGGAGCTCTATCACATTTGGCTGTGTTGGTTTGGGGTTTTTAGCAAAAGGACACTGCATATCTCTGGCCACATTCCTGCAAACTACTAGAGATGTGAAAAGAGTCCTTCAGAGAGGGTGATGGTGTGCCAGTCTATTTCACCATTTTTCATGACTAAATGGTTTAAACTTACCTAAAACAAGGTTTTAAAGCAAGACAAATGACAACATTCTACTGTTCAATGTGCTTTTTTCCCTTAAATAAAAATTATTTTTGCACATGGAGAGTGGCTTGTTAATTAAACCTTAAGTTGTCTGTTACTCTTCACATCAGACCATTAATCAGAGACTCTGCTGTTTTCCAGGTGCCTGGTATTAGCTGTCCCTTGGGAATGGCTCCTGCAGTCCCTGGCCAGGGGCTAATTCTCAATGTCTCCCAATATCAGAGCTGGGCTTTAACAGCAGCATTTTATATTGACAGGGACACACAGACCCCAAAACATTCCTACATTTCCACTTCTGACAAAAGCACTACTCAGATTTCTGGACACATCCACTTCCACTCACAAATGTTTTGAGGAAACTCTGAGTTCTGGTACATCTCCTTTGAAGAATATCCCTTACTAAGAACCATTTCCATGAAGTTTAGATCTTTTTTTAGCCTAAGTCTTGTATAAAACCAAAAGCATAACTGCTTTCTATTTTTCAAGGTTGCATTTACAACAGAACTGTGATTTGGGGGCCCAGGCAGCAGACCACAATCTACCTAAACTGTTTATTTTATTGTGCATTTCACCCAGCCCTCAGCCTTCATGCAGACACGAGAAGGGGCAGGCTCTGCCCACGGGTGACTGTGCTACTCAGCCACAAGTCACCCCAGGGGAAAGGGTAACAAGCAATTTCCAGTGCTCTGCTCATCAAGCATGTAAACTGAGCCTTGTTTAAGGGTGTTTGCTGGCAGGAGTTACAAAGGTGCTAAAAAATTATCTGATAAAGATGCCCACAATGGCAGAAAGCTGGAGAAGTCTTTTAAACATATCCTCTGCTTTGTATCCTTCCTATAAGGACTGCAGCTGAAAAAGTATCTTAATTACCTAGAATTTTTGTAGCTAATCACATTTTCACATGTTACACCCTAGCACAACATAATTCTGTGATATTGGTGGCACTGAAACCTCTCCAAGCTTCCCCAAATTACAGTGTGTGAGACTTTTAGGAGCCTGCTAGCATCTCTGTTCTCTGGAGACACGTAAAAGCAGGAGGAGGTCAGACAAGCTGTGTTACACTGACAGTGCCTCCTGCTCCTTGTAAAGGTGCTCACTACAAGCACTGGTGGACTGCAGCACTAATTCCTGGGAGCTGAAACCCTCCTCAAGTTTCCCTGACAGCCCTGTACAAAGTGGCACAGGTGGAACAGCAGCAGGAATAAAAAGACAGATACATCCTGATTGATAAGCTAGGAAGCAAGATACCCACTCTGCAAGCAGCTTCTCAGATAAGTCTCAGGGGTCGTGCTCTAATTCTCAGTGCAGTCAATAGGAAACCAGCTCCTGAGTTCACAGAGCTGCCTTGAGCCCTTGGAGACTTGGAACCAGTTTCTTTCTCCCATAACAGCTTTGTCAGCTCTTGATCTGGCTGAAACTGAGAGAAACCCCCCACACTGAGGCTACAGAATGCTCTGCAAATGGACCAAAAGGGAAATAGCCAACAGGTGACTCTCTGAAGTAAGAAACCCACGGCCCTCACTGTTACTCTCTCATTTATGTGCTGTATGGGTGAGCACACAAAACATTTCTGGGAACAGTGGCTTACTGGAAACAAAGGCATGGGGCTTTGTCCCAGCAAGGACAACTTCCATGGACACAGTACACAAGGTAAAAAAAAAAGGTTACTACTGAAGCTACTATTTCATTATGTTCCAACACTGTTCTGTTAGTGCAGAATGTTAAATCAAATTAAACCAATTGAATGATACTTCATGGAATGCTTATGGGCTCAGGCACCTTCATGTGAGCTTTAAATTCTGATGATTTGTTACAAACCAGTGAAGTATAGAATACAGCATAGTTAGAATGCATTTAGTTTGATAATGAGCAAGAAAACCTTTATAACTTATTTAAATTTTTAAAAAAACAAAGAAAACTTCAACAATTTTCATGCTTAGAAAACATAAATCATGCATGGATTTCAGTTCTGCACAAAAGCCTCCCTTATAGATGTGCTGAGAAACACAATCAACAGTTTGAGGGTAAATGACATTACTGCTAATTAATATTAATTAATAAAAGTGATGCCCTGGATGGCACAGCACATTTTTCTCACAGGTTTTAGATCCGAGTTAAGCCACTAAAATTAGTGTTGTTCCAGAGATACACATGGAGCAAGTTGCACAGGTCAGAGCTGTTTTAGACCAGCTTTGACTGAGTAAATGTCAGAGTGTGTCTTAAATACTAACTGTAAATTATAATGATTTCAAACCTAAAACTCCCTTGAGATGAACAGAAAGCATGCAGAGTCATCAGCTTAATTTAATTTAAAAAAAAAATTAAAAATAGCAGCTAAGAGGAAAAATTATATACCACAGCAATAGAGTATTGGAAGTCATTTCCTCCTGACAGGTGGGCTAATCAGAAACACCTAATACTGAATCCTATATCTAAAACTTTATTAAAAGCACAGGAGACAGATTTGCATCTTGCTAAACAAGGGATTACCTGATCATGATAGCTTTGGAGATCACACTTGTTCAGCTAATTGGGTTTATTTGATACCTTTTCCACTTAATGAAAACCTGTGCTCTATGGAAATGCCCCATCTTTTTCAATATGAATTCCCCAAAGAACCAAAAGTTAGCTTGGCATAATAAATACACTCCAAAATGGACTGTGGAGCAATTAATGTGAAATTAAGCAAATAATTACATACACATTTACAAACAGCAACAAGCAGCATCCTGCTGTACTCGTGCCCAGAGTGCAAACCACCAGCAAGGCAGATTTTCCTGGAGACCCCTTACCTGTGCTCTGGATAAAGAGCCAGAGAGCTGCCCACAGAGTCACCTGTTTAGGGGGACAGGTGGGTGGTAAGAACTGCACAGGCAGGAACTCCCTGGGATCAGGCAGTGCTGTGCTGAGACTGAAGTCACTGCACCTCTCCCTGGGGCTGCTGCCTCTTCTTTGGCCAGGAATTCTGGCAAATCAGAGGGAAGGAAGATGTACTGAGTCTCTACAAGGTGCAAAGGGTTTTTATCCTCTTGCTTTCTTTCTTGCCCTTGCCTCTAGGATTCATTCAGGCCTCTGAAATCTTGCCTTGGTTGTATTTTTCCCAAATAAAAATCCCACAGTCAAAATGAACAGCAGTGTCCTTCCTTTCTTGCCTGGGTCTTCACTCAATCCTCAGACTGGAGCAGAAGGAAAGAGAGGAGCTTTTCCAAATCCAGGCAGCAGCAGGTCCTACAATGCCATTCACTCCCACAGCATTTTTTGCAGACCATAACCTGAATATTTTTCTTGCCTTTCTACCTTACCACTGCCTCCAAACAAGACTGTTAATCTCTTTGAGGAACCTGCACTTTGCAGACAGCTCATTTAAATATATCATTATTGGAGCACTGTGGGTGAAGGGAAGGGCAGTCAGAAGCCCTGGAGACTCGCTGTTTGTACGTATGAGAATGATGCAATTTCTGGGTCTAAGCAGCAATTCAGCAAGGAATTACAGGACTCAAACAACAGTTTGCATATTAGGAGATCAGGTACAACCATGATGCCTAAAGGGAGGCCAGCATTGATACCAAAACCTCTAGAAGTAGCAAAAAGCTGACAGAGATGTTGACACGTTCTATTTTTGCATGGAAATTAAATTAGAAGGAAGGAGGTAGGAATATTTGCATAAATTATCTTTTAGAAGTTCAGTGCCTCCTGCTGTTAAGCACTTGAAATAGTTATTTATGACATCCCATTTCACTGCTAAAGAGATGACCATCAGTTTAGAAAGGCTAGCAGGGATCCTAATGCTGGATTTAAGCCCTGTTTCACTGTGATACACAGAATAAAGCCCTACTTCAGAATTATATGCAGGTTCAACCACATATAAGATATTCTCAGTGTATTTATCAGCTACTGAAGAATCTCTGGAGGCCACATTGTATTAAATAGACTCCTACAAAGTGCCAGCACGTGAGGGGTGTGGAAGAACAGTCCTACATCCAAATCCTTCCAGGGCCCCACTACTGCTTTCACCTCACCCCCAGCAGGCCTGTGCACCTGAACATCCCCACAAAAGGCACCAGAAAGAGATCTGTAACTCTGTGTGTGGCTGTGTTTATGTACAGGCACCTCTGAGCCCTGAAAATCCTAAGCAGCAGATGTTTACTTGGCTGAACCAGTTTGCAGCAGCCCTTTTTCAGCAGCCACCAAGTTCATTTCCATTCTCACACTCCCATCAGCCAGAGTAACTCGACAGAGGGTTGGGGAAAAACGGAATTTCAGAGGCAGTGGATCCATTAGTCAGACACAGATGCCCAGTCTGGACACTCCAACTCCACACCTGGCATATCCAAAATCAGCTTTCAGGAGAACAACAAGGTTCTGCCTCATCCTTTTCAAGCCCCAGCTCCCCACAGGTCAGATCTGTCACATCCCACAGCACTTTCTCTGTTAATGAAAGCTGCTACACTGCACTAGACCCAGCAATAACAACACTTAGAGTGTCCCCTTGTGAAAGTACAAATCAAGAAAGAACTAGAATTTCTGAGTGGCTTCAAGGTTTTTACTTCACCTATACTACAGCAATCTGATTTCTAAGTGACAGAGCTATGGATCATTGACAGCAATCATCTCTGAAGTGCCAACTGAAAGCTCTCCATCACCCATGGACATGAAAAGTCACAGCTCACAGTTCTGTTTCAAGATCTTCCAGTCTGGTTGGGGTTAAATAGAAAGAACCCTCAAGCTGACTGCCTCAGAAATAAATCAATGCAGATAATTTACTTCTTATTATCATGAGACTCAATTGGGATAAAGAAACAAACAGTGGAGCTACTACACACACCGCATTTGTACTTGCTGTCCACATGTTGCACCTATTCCTCTGCTCTTTTTCCTCCAACAACCATCAGAATAATTATTCTCAGAGAGCATTAACTAGAGCTCAAGCTGCAGGCATAATTTACTTTTCCTTGAAGACCCAATTACAAGTTATAGGAAGCAGCTCAGAAGACAACCTCCCACTCTCTACAGTTTCATATTTATATAACTAAACCCCTCATTGTTTCACTTGCCTTCTGGATGTGGCAGCCAAACAGCACAGTGCAAAGGGCTGACTGACTTTAAACCCAGTTTAAGTTGACTAAATACATACATTGTGAACAGTTTCTCTCTTCAGAATGATCTTTCTACTTCCCTTTTTAGAGGCAAAACATGCACTTGGTTCTAAGGGGCTCCAATTAAAGCAAAAGGTGTTCTCCTTCAGAATTAATAGATGATTGCATTGCATCACTTGCCTGAAATGAGTGCACCAAAACAAGGTTACTGGGTATCCTGCAGATACCACAGCTCTACCAAGGCAGCTAAACTGCCTCACTCTAAACCATATTGTGGTTTAAAGAATTCTGTAGATATTCTGTGTTTGTCTGTTTATGTTTAATTATTTAAATACAGGCTGAATACAAGCTAAGGCACTGACACCTGGAGTCTGCTGAAACCAGAGCTGCCCACCTCCTAAGCTAAAACTTCATATTGAAAATGAGCCCAGAGCCAAATCAATCCTAGAGCTCAATCCTTTTCCTGAAATAAACCCCACTCTGAAGATCTGTCTGACCAACACTTTCCTGGCTTTCCATGTGCCTCACTAACAAGTGTTCACAATTAAGGATCCACAGTTATATATATATAGCACCTACCATACAAGCTGAAGAAAACTGTTTATTTTCAGCAGGAAATAATAAAATGCAGCAAGTGGACATCTGTCAACAGTTGAAGCCACATTTGCTCTCTTGAAAAGTTAGGTTTTACCCTATCCGTTTGCATTTCTCTAGTACATAACCTTATTACATTTCTTGGCACTAAGTTGACACAACACAAGCACAGACAGCTTTTCACTCATGCAGAGAACATGGGTAGAAATTACACCACCATTTTCAAGGATTTTTGTTATCCAACCAAGAGAAATACAAAAGGGGAAAAAAATTAAATGAAATTGCAGAAAATAATAGCTCAACACACAAGTCCAATACAAAAACATAATACAATTAAATCCACGATTTCACAAAGCAATTTAAAAAGCTGAGCAACTACTAATAACATTTTACTTTACAGGTTAGGCTAATTACACAATTTGGCCACAAAATGTTAAGAACTCCAGGGCTTATACCAGTTAGCAGAAATCTGCAAGGTGTTTTAGTAGACCTTTCCTGATGTGCCTTGTTCTCAGGGGTCCTAACTGTGATTGACCAGCAATGACCTGTGATTTTTTTCTTTAAGGGGAAGGAAAAAAAAAAAAAAAAAAACAAAAACAAAACACCACACCACCGACAGTCTTGCAAAAACATGAACTTCTCCCAGAAATGCATCACCACTGGTCCCCATTTGACTACTTTTGGAATTAATGTGTTGGTGATATTTAAAGCACTCAATCAATTTATATCATTGAGCATCTCACAGAGAGGAAGATTTGCAAATGTGGGGTAATTTATTTTGGCATCCTCCTGCAGTTCAGGGAGGAGGGATAAACACAGGGACCTGGGTGAATCTGGTTTTGAAAATATTTAGAACTTCCTGAGAAAGATGTAGACCCAAGGGTGCAAGAACCAACAGTGCACCACAAGTGGCAACTCACACAGACAGGAGCCCGGGAAAGTCCTCATCCCAGACATCTCCATCTCAAGAGAGCTGAGAACATTCTCTTTTTTTGCTCAAGCCCTCTCCTGAAAATTATTCTTTCCCGTGCAGTAAACAGACTGAAAGCACAAAACATGCAGATCTGCAGAGCAGGAGAATGTGGATTTTCTGTTACAGGAAGACAAAAATAAAGATAGGAAAGCAACACTGGCCTAAAAAAAAAAAAAAAAATGGAGAAGAAAAACTGAAAAGCTTAAAGTTCCCTTCATAGAAAAAAACATATGTAGGAACCAAACTCACAAAGATAAATTCCGTTTTTCACTTAAATTACTCCCAAAGTTCTCACAGCTATTAATCAAGTTTGATGCAGCTTTTCCACAGAAGCTCTGGCTGCTACCTCAGGGCTTTCATCCATGAGTCACCTCAAACACACACAGGAATAAAAGTTCCACCACTGATCCCCATCAAATGTCAGCACCACTTACCTCCAGCTTCTAAGCAACTTCAATACAAAACAACAAACTAGAGAAGAGTTTTATGTTAGCAGAGTACTGCTTGTAGTAAAGCCTACAGAAACCTGCACATTCAAATATTCTTTCTGTGACAAATGTCAGAATGACTTCACTTGCAAATACATTCATCTCTCCCATCCTTACATTTTGCTGGAGGAATTCATAGTGACTGAGAAATGCATGTTTTCTTACAGGCAATATTTTACACTTACTCAGCTAAGATGGTTTAGCACTTGCACTTACAGTTTACCACTGGCACCTGCATACGATCAGAGGTAAAGATGACGCTGAGAACTGGAACTGTAGTGCCCATAACTCAGCAATTAGTGCAGATAAGACAAGCAACATTTAACATCGTGCCAGCAGAAGAGTTCACAAATTTATCCTGCCTGACCTACGGTGGCTGCAGTTTCAGTGATTGGCTTAATTAAGAGACACAGATGTTTTGGTTTTGCTGCTTTCCTTGCTCATAAATTAACTCTGTCTCTGCACCTGGTGTCTCACTTCATTTACTGGGTCATCACTATTCATTATTTCTTTTCTCTGGCCTTGCTCTTTCCTACAGAAGTTCCCTATCTACACAAGAATGACAAAGTAAACAGAGAAACTTCAGGAATACAGAAATAAGCTAGTATTTATTCCATTTTGCTATAGACAAACAATTCCTGATCCACCTTAAAGAAACATCCAATACTTTAACAACTCACTAGAACCTGTAGCCACACTTTATCCATGATCAGCAAGTGGTAGAAATTCACTTTTCCACTTGGGAAACAGAAAGGAGAGGAATGGCTCAGAGGTTCAAATGAGGATACATAAAAAGTAATGGAGTGCTTTTTTCAACAGTCTTTTATTACAGAGAGGTCCCTCAGACTTTAGGGTGACTGAGCTTCAAATTTTATAAGGCGACATTACTTGCAATGACTGCCTTGTTCTCTTCCTCCCCTTCTCCCACCTTCACATCTTCTTCTGTCTGTACCCTACACATGAATAGCCTTTCTCCTTTGCCTTTACCTTTCAAGGTTTGACAGCCTTCCAACAGTGACCTCAACACTGATTCCATTTGTTCTCAGACCTAAACAAGTCTAGTTTATGTCATCTCATCAGTTCTGAGCACCCTCACCTCATGGAAGGCATCTTCTCTTCCTACGTGTTTCTAAAATCTGCTACAGAAGAGATAATAAATAATGCCTCCTACTCAACTAAAGTTCAAAGCCTGTGAAAATACAAGTTACCTACATGCCTTTGCTCTTCTTATAAATTAGTAATGAATCTGGAATGCTTCCTCCACAGCAATTAAGACTCATTCAGTTAAAATTACTATATTCTGTCATCTAGGATTTATTCCAAAAAAAAGCTACACTCGTTCTATTAACATAGAAAAAACTGCACAACAACTGAAAACTGTACAGATAATTCCAAGATTTCAAAAGGCACAACCAAAAAATGCTTCTTATCCTCACTAGTTTACTCAGCTTGTTAGGGTGAGTTACAGCCAAAAGGATGTAGGTCGATGGAAACAACACTCACAATGAAATAAGAGTTTCAGTGCACCAGAATACACATACTGTAATAACAATTATTATTACCTATGTTAGAAGCAAAGAACTGGGTGGTTTTGTGTTGTTGCTGGGGAGGCACTGAAGGACGGGGTGAAGCAAGAACAAAACTATCACCACAACCAGTGCCATAGAAATCAAATATTCATGATGTCAACTTGGTGAAATACTCAGCCCATCTGAAAAAATGTTAAAATGTTGCCTGACATGTCATTTATCTTCAAAACACTGCTGTTGGATGAAAGACATAACAAAGGTGGCTTGTTCCTAATCCACTCTCTGCTCACACAAACCTTTCCTCTCCTAGTTTATCAATTTAAAGCTGTTCTATAGAAGAACAGGCTTCAAAAAGTACTTCTCAGTCCATCTCTTTTTGTAATACAAAGAGCTCAAGCCAGAGATTTTTAAATATTACCTTCATAGAGAACTTCACACTCAGTGGGAATACAGCTGTATCCTTGAATCAAATCTGGAAGGCAGTCCTTACAGAAGGAATGGAGGCAGGGGAGCATCCTGGGTTCCCTGCTCCACAGCTCCCATTTGCACACCAGACAATTCCTCAACAGATCCAGGGTCTCTGTTGCTGCTGGCTGAAGTCTGGCCCCAAAAACATGAAGAGTCACAAAATGGCTCATGACAAGCCCTGCACTTCACCAAACCCTTGATCACTCAAGCACAAACCAGAGGGCAACACGGGATGCACAATCAAATAAACAACACTCATGTAGCCCCTGTGAAAAAGGAAGTTCCTTGCAGCTGAAAATTGCATACCTGCTTTACAGAGGAGAATAACTTTGCAGATTGTTGTGCAGGGAAGTGTGGTTTAAGGTTTACAAACCATGATCCCACTATCTCTTTAGTACTTGCAACTTCTGTATAAAGTGAACTAATCTGTTCTATCGATCTACTTACAAAGCTGAATTGTCACACGCTGCACATTTCCTGCTAGAAGCACTGAAACCATGCAATCAAAAGGATGAGATTCTCTGACTGATTTTACAATTTCTCTCAAATATTTTACAGTTTTCAGGTAAAGAAAATAATACCCATATGTTCATCATTTCAGTAATGCATGTCAGAAAGCTGCCTTGAAAAATGTACAACATCTTCTGACATTCTTCTTTAAGGAAAATGCACTTTGCAGTAATCAAATTTTAGCTACCAAGATGACCAGAGAACAGATTATAGACCAAACCTGAGCCTCCCAGTGCTCCTCCCAGCCTAAGCTCCCCAAGGTCAACTGAAAGTTTTGCAGTTTGTGTTTCACCCTCAGTTCTGAGATTGTCAGAGATGCTGATCAGCTACAGACTGCAAAGGGCAACTCCTGCAAGTTGTAGCAGAGAAGAAGAAGAAAAAGCTTCCTTTCCTCTGGAGTCACTCTTCCAGCTGATCCAGCCTCCTGGAGGGGGTTACATCCTCCAGCAGGATGTAATTGAAGCTACAATCTCCAGATTTCTCCAGCACAGAAGAGCAGCAGCTCTAATCTTAGGCCTATTTGTTCTCCTGAGGGATTCTGTCTTCTGCTAGATTCCAGTGGAAATGGCTAGTAAGCAGGTCTGGGTTTGGGATTTTATTCTGCAATGCACAAAAAACTACGAATGTCTCAGAAATTAACAACCATTAGGGATTTTTTAAGCATTGCATCCTGAAGTCATCAATATTTAAAATATATTAGAAGAAAAACAGACCCTATGGCAAAGTCTGCATCCAATTTCATACCTAAGATCCATTCAACTAGGTACTCACCAATGTGACTGACAGGTTTTTTACTTAAATTCAAACCCACCACTAAAACCTGATTCCAAATCCAAAACCAGAGATCCTTTTGGAAATGAGCTGTGCCAGCCGTGCCTGTGGTTTAATTAACATTTTATCAGTGCCTATCACACGAACTCGCTTTTTACAGTGCATCTTCATCACCCATCTATCAGAGGCAAAGGTCACTGAAGCAGCACAGCCCCTCAGCTTGCTTCATCTGTCATTTCTTGCAGCTCCTGTTGCTAAGAAGACAAAGTTGCAGCTACAGAAACATGTAATACCTGCAGTAGGAAGTTGAGGTCTTGAACTACCACATTGTTGACACAGAGAAACCACAGCTCAGAGCATCCATGCAGAGAGAATCAGTGCAAACAAAGCTGGATACTGAGAAATGCTCTGTCACCTCAAAAGCCAACACTGGGGCAGGATGAGCAGAAACAGGTTACTGTAAATTTCAACTTAAGCCTTTTGAACAACAGACAAAACTGAGTAGAAATTTTTTTTGGTAGAAAGGGAAGAGTAAAAAAAAAGTGTTTAAAATTTTGTTCTGAGGCAGGTATGCAAAGTAGTAGTCAGGCAGCTGGAGGAAGAGAAGGCTGATGTAGATAACGAGCTACAAGGCAGCCCAGAAAGAGAATCCAGGGAATTACAGGCCTGACCTTGGTGCTGGGTAAGGTCATGGTGCAGATCCATCATCTCCAGCACCATCAAGTGGCACCTGTGCAATAACCAGGGCATCAGACCCAGCCAGAGCGGGTTTGTGGAAGGGAGGTCCTGCTGGACCAACCCCCTCTCCTTCTCCAAGGTGAGCACTTGGTGGATGGGAGCTGCAGCTGCTGTCTGTCTGCCTGGACTGCAGCAAAGCCTGGACACCATTTCCCACACATTCTCCTCCAGAATCGGCCTGCTTATGGCCTGGAGGGGTGCACTGGTGACTGGGTAACGAGCTGGCTGGATGGCTGGGGCCAGAGCAGCAGATGGAGCCACATCCAGTGCCCCACACCAGGAGACAGCAGCGCCAGCAGCCAGTCACAGCTCCCAAACTCCTCTGCATTTTGGAACAAACTGTCCAGCTACATCATAGCCACCCACAAGCAGCAGTACCACTGGCTAAGATGAGCTATTTTAGAAATGGAATGCACATCAGCCTCACCCTAAATGCCCTCTAAATTTTTGCCCAACACCAAGTTAGAAGTTGAGTAACAGGATTCTATCACAGGTATCAGGAAGTAATTTGCATCAACAGCGAGCATAAAACAAGGGCCAGTGTCAGCAGGCTTTTGGTCTGACACTTGAGAAGCAGCTCACTGGCTCTTATTTGGGTTTTTTACCATTAAATCCTGCTTTGGCACGCAGGGTTAAGTCTTGCAGAAACCAGAAGTCCTAATCTGATGTTACAACCAAGCAAGGACCTTTCCAGGGAGTCATTTTAAACCCAATCCATCAGAACTTCACACAGAGCAGTTCTAGAGCTGTGCCATTGCTTTGCCAGCTGTAAGGAAGGTTGGGGATAGCTGGCACCAACTCTGTCCCACAGGTGGGAACTGCAGGAATGGTGTACCCAGCCTGGAGAGGGCAGAGACTGCCAATGTCAATTAAGTCACTGGGACACCTGTGTCCACACTCCATTCCCACAGGGCACCATCCCCAGGGATTTCCCCTGGATGCCGTTTTAGTGTTTAAGAATCCCCTTCAAAAGCACCTCAAGTCCTCTTTGAAGGATCACTAACAAAAGAGCTGCACAAATACAGAACTCAATTCTGCCACCCTCTAAAGACAAAACAAGGAGGTATCTGCATAGGGCAGGTACTGAATGCTGTAGTCAGGCAGTATCAAAATGTAGAGAGAAGCAGTCAAACCACTGATCAAAAATTATGCAGGTAAGATTGAAGTGTGAACTGTGTCTGGACAAGTCAGGAAAGAAAAATCAGAACAACCCAAACTTCTGTAAATCAGCTCATTTTATGCATTGTTTATTCAAAAAATTTGAATAAAACAAAAACTTTTATGCCACAAGGACACAGGCACCACCAACTTCTTTGATCTTCTCCTCTGCTCTTCTACTGAAGAACTTTGCTTTCACAATGACAGGCTGCTTGGGAAGCTTCCCCTTGCCCAGCACTTTGTAGTAGCCCTAGAAAGATTTAAAAAAGAAGTTCAGTGTTTGTAATCAGCTTGCACGCTCCTACACTCAGGTCTGTTAGCACACACCAGGCAAAAACAAAACCATGAGCTCATCCAGTCAAGTCATTAGACTGAAAGGACAATCCTGACATGAAGACAATCAACAGAACAGCTGCTGAAGCTGCTGGAGGTGAGCAGTGTCCCTGATTCGGTGGCTGGCTGAGACACAGGACATCCCAGCCAGTGAATATGGATCAGAGGTTTCTGTCCGAGAACTATAGCACACCTAGACAACCAGACATGTGGAGATGTGACTCTAGTCTCGAGGGTGTGACAGGCTGTGAGATGGCTCCACCACGGCTTTGTTCCTTCAGGAACATTTCACACTGGCCATCTTTCACCACCTACCCAAAGGAGGGCAGTGCCTGTCCACAAACACACACCAATGTGAGAAGAAGCTCTCAGAGGGAAAAATGTAACGGCCAAAGTGCTCCTGGACCTACTCACAGCCCAGGGATCTGTCTCCTGAACCTGAAGCACTGGCTCAGCGTTTCCCCAGAGGGAGAGGCCCAGCTCAGGGCTCAGGAGAGCAGAAGGCCAGGGCTGCGTCCTGGCTGAACTCACCGAGCGCACGACGTCGATGACCGGGGCCAGGCCGGCCTCGTTCTTGGCGTAGTTGAGCCGGGTCTGCTCGCTGACCAGCGTCCACAGCTTGTCCAGGTTGACAGTGGGACAGAACTTCTGGTTCCTCTTCAGGTGATAGTGCCTCATGCCCACCTTCCCAAAGTAACCAGGGTGACTGTGGAACAAACACATTCCCCGTTAGATCCCATTTTCCATTTATCCTGAACGAGCAGAACCCTAAACTACTGAAACAAGCATCTTATGGCATCCAAAACGTCACATCTCTACCTTTCTTCATATTAGCATGTGTAGAACGTAGGTGTAAAAATGATTAGCATGCAAACCAAGGAAAAATTACATTTTCTGTAAGCGTTTCTTCTCTGTTGAGCTCACAGCTCAATCCCCCTCGCTGCTGAGCCTGCATTTCCAGGGAAGCCCGAGCTGCATGGAGCCAGGGAGGGCTGCCCAGCTGGTGAGCTGTGGCACTGCTGTCACTAACCCGGTGACCGGCTGGGCCAGGAGGGGCACAGCCAGTGAATAGAGATTAGTGGTTCCTGTCCGAGGACTCCAGCACACCAGGGCCACAGCAGGGCCAGATGTGACTCTACAGTCTCGGGAATCACACAGCCTCCCTCACCCTGACCTCATGCAGCCAACAGGATGCACTCTGCATGTAACACCACACTCTGAATTTGCTCTGTGTGCACTGTTAAGCAGGGACCACACTGTAACAGGCAAATTTGGTAAACTTCACCCAATGCTCAACTCTCCAAGACGCCAAGTGAAAAGGCCTTTGATTTTAGGGTAATTGGGGACATGAGTAGCTGTAATGCTACACTTCCCATTAAAGAAAAAACACGTAGGATTGCAGGAAACTTTGCTTATTTACACACAAAAGTCAGTTGCTTCTACTTGAGAAACATGCATGTTGCTAGTAGATATTTAAAACGTTAGCTTACTATTTATCAAAGTTAATCCTGTGATGGTGCAGCCCACCGGCATTACCACGTCCTCCAGGATGCTTCCTGTGTTTGCCTGAGAAGAAAAATTCAAAATTACATTAATATTACAGATAATAATTAGAGATACTTTCAATGTCGACTTTAAAACTAATTATTTTATCTTGTGGTGTGACAAGGTTGGAATGCATAGTTGAAAGGAAGCCTGCACTGCGCTGTAAGTTTAAGATGTCGCATAACCAATACTGATCTGCTGAGCAGCGCTGAATTTATAAATCCAGGGAGACTAAAACGTGCAGGCCTTGATCAGCCCATCACCGTGGCAGCTGCCCCGCACGCTGCGGCCTCCAGCACTGCTCGAGACTTCCCACAGTGCCGGCGGCCCCCGCACCCACAGCCGCCTTTCTGTGGGATCCGGGAAGAGCAGCAGCAGCATCCCCTCAGCGCTGGGGACGCCCCGGCGGGGCCGCGCCGCCCAAGGCCCCGGCGCACCCGCGGCCGCCTCCGCACTCACCCACGCGGCCGTGGCCGTGGCTGACGTGTCCTCTCAGCTTGCGGGTCTTCCTTAGCCTGGAAGGCTGCGGGGAAGGGGAGAGCAGCCGTCAGCGAGGCGGGCAGCGAGCGCCACGAGAACCCCGCGCCCGCCCCGGGGCCCGCGCAGCCGGGGGCCATGGCGGTCCGGCCGCCCCGCACCGCTCCCGCCCGCTGCGGGCTCGGAGCCGCGCCTCCCCACCACCCTCCGCTACTCCGCAGCCCCGTCCCGCCGCGGGAGCGAGGGGCGGCGGCCGCGGGGTCCCGGTCCCGGTCCCCATCCCATCCCGGCCCGGACGCGGCTCCCACCATCTTGCCGGCGTGCGCGAGGAAGAGAAAGGGCACGGCTCTCGCGAGAGCGGGCAAAGGCGCGCGGGGCGGGGCCGAGATCTCGCGATGCTTCGCTGAGGCGGGGCTGTGAGGGGCCGGGCGGTGCCCGCCCCGCCCACAGCCGGGCACAGCGCCCGCGCTCTTCCCGCCCGCAAAAGCAGCATTTCGACCGGAATTTAGGAAAATTGGCAAGTTTGGGCACTTTATTAAATATCCGTAACAGTGGGAAAATGAACACTACGCCCTTAAACACAATTATTTACCACACTGGATTGTGGATTCCTGGAGTGTTACCGATTCTTAAGCTTGGGTTCCAGGGGTTTTCCTTAATGCATTTTATACTGTTAAGATTTTAAACAAAACTTTACCAATTTTAAACGCAGGCTTCAGCACTGGATTTATTTTTCTTTAGAATTTTCCTGGTGCACTTACAAAGTTCCATGCTGAGAAACACCATTAGCTTTAACAACTAATTTAATAGGGAAAATAATGCACTCCTTTGGTTTTTGTTCATCTGATCCCTTCAAACACACACCTCCAGATAACACAAAGATTGTTTTACACAGCTGTAGTCTGAGGATCAAAAAGTCACCTACAGATTTTTTGGGCCATGATCTCACCTTGTCCAGTGGTATCCTCTGATTCACATTACAAAAGCGGGAACACGTTGATGGATAAGACAATGTTCAAGAGTTTTCCCCTCTAATTTTTCAAGTGCAAATGGAGGAAAACAGCTTTGGCAGGAGATGAGTTTTACAGCATCACAGTCTTGTTGGTCAGCATTCCTTGGCTGTGTCTTGCCTTTGCAGTAACTGATGAAGTTTTATCCATCATTTTCTTAGGAAGAATTATGTATTTCCCCCTACATTTACTAGCAGCTGTTGTTTATAAAAAGGCCAGAAGCCACCTGTATAAGTGACATCATTCCTCTCACTCTGAAGAATTACATCTAGGAATCATTCTGGAACTTGGGAGGATATTACAGAGTAAAACTAATGGAAGTTATCCGTTGTGGTGACATTTCCCCTGAATCGAAAGCACCCTGTATTTCACAGACATTTCACATACACTTAAGAAGCTTTTGTGTATTTTGAGTGTGAGGGAGGTAACTGAAAAAGGAAACGACTTCACCTTTTCAGTGAATAGCCCCTCGGGTTTGCTCTATGAGGCTGATAGCAAACCAGAACCACTGTCAGGTTAGGAACTGCGCGAGCCTCAAAGCCCAGCTAACTACAGCAGCCAAGCTGCAAACGATGGAAACCAGAGGGGGGGTTCCTTGAAAGGTAAGAGGCTTTAGCTGATTTTCATTATCTGTCAGACTTCCAACATATTGAAGCATTTTATTTTTCTAATATTTTCTTCTTCAAACTGTGGGGAAACTTACAGAACCTCAATAGGAGTTCTGCTTCCAGATCAAGGAAATGTGGCACTTGAGCACCATGCACAGCACAAAGCCAACTGAAAATACCGTATGCCGGGAGCAGTATCTGTGATACAATGATAAAATAATTCACTGCTAACCCATGAAAAAGTGTTTTAACACATGCTTCTGTTAGGATTTTTTTTTTTTTTTAAAGGGGTATAAAATGCCTTGTCTTAGCCCTGGTGAAAAACACTGTAGAAACCCCAAACTACATGTCGTGAAATAGCAAACCTACCAAAAGCCATGTTCGTAATAACCACTTTACATTTTAATTACAAATTCATTTAAAAATCACAGGCAAGCCGCTGGGTTTGCACCTGCTCCACACGAGGAAGCGCAGAGGTTTGCAATGAACATAACCAGAGAGGTCTATTTACAGAGTTTATTAGGATCCATCCATCCATACATTAGGAAAGGCTGTACTGTACCTACTCGCTGCAGCTTGCATGTCAGAGAGCTGGGATCTCCCCAGGCTTAGCAGTCTTAGTGCAGAATGAGTTACAAGGAGTTTACTGACCAGAGTTCAAACCAGGTGGAGGTTTTGTAACGTGAACCAAACACATTATTTGTACCTTAGTATCAAGTTACTTTGTTATTTCTCCTTTAAAATTAATTGGAAGGAAAGAGACAGACAGACAAGCGCCTGTGCCCTGCGTACAACCTCTCCCACGTACCGAGCTCATTCACCCCGCAGTGTTCAGGCATCAAACATCCCTTGAAGTCAGTGGTTCTGCCGAGACAGTCAGCTGCACGTAATCAGCTTTTGCACCAAGCATAACTCAACACATACTAAAGAAATAAACAAGCACCTGGTATTCTCAGGAATATACAAATATTTACCACAGTTTTCTCGCTCATTACAAAATCAGTTACAAAAGCTTACAGCACATTATGTACACACTCTACCCAAAAGCACGGAGAGCCATCTCGCGCACGCTGACAGAGCATCGGGCACCGCCTGGAGCTGCCGTCAGCTCGCCCCGCTCTCCGCCCGCTCCAGCGCCGCAGGTGTCTCACGCAGCGCCATAAATGGACTTTGGGGGGGTGTTTCGGCAGGAAGGGGCTAGTTCTTCTTGTGAAGGAACTTCATTTTGTTACCTAAAGGAAGCACACCGTCAGCCTCTAGCAGATATCAGAAGTCAATCAGAAGTGACAGCAAATGGGCCTGACTTTTTTAGATTGGTAATTGGTAATTTTAGATTGGGGTAACTCTTCTACCCAGCACCAGCAGGGAGAGCTGAGTTACAGAACACCGGCTGCTCCGACACGTTCCTGCTCCACTCCTCCATTATGGTTTGGTTCCCCCATCCCCAAGTGAAAATTAAAGTGTTAACAAGGAACATAATTAAATCTGGTTTTATCACCTTTAACTACGTTTTCATGGTTTTCTTTTTCCTAATTCCTATCACGCTGAAACTGCTTGACTACCTCATTTCACCTCGGGTACGGCTTTTTCAAATTTAAAAAAAAAAAAAAAACAAAAGAAAACAAAAACACAGAAACAAACTACAACCAAAACCCACCACCACGATGAAAACTCATTTCAGAAATACTTGTAAATATTTTCCTCACCGAGGCCTCGCAGGAACTTGTTCACTCCGCTTTGTTCCGTGTCCGGGAGCTCCTCCAAGTACTGCTCCACCCTCTGCTCGAAGAGCCCTGTGGCGGAGGGAGGCAGGGGCTGGGGTGAGCCGTGTGCGGCCGATCCCGCATCCGCGCTCCCGCCCCGGCAGCCTCCGCTCACAGCCGCCTTCCGGGGAAGCGGGCAGGCATTTAGGGACGCGTTTCCGCTTTCCCGGTCAGCGCAGGGCCATGCACCTCGCCTCAAGCCGCGGGAGCCGAGCGGAACAGCGAAACCCGCAGCGCAGCGCAGGGGGGACACCCACCCTTACCTTTAGCCCTGCATTTCCTCAGCTCTCTGTCCTGGATGAAGCCAGCGAACATTTGGGATTCCATGAAAACTTCCAAGAAGCGGCGGATACTCTTGGAGGCCACAGATTTACGGAAAGCCTCCCTTTGGAAGGCACGCTCTCCTTTTTCATTCTGGGTTAGGAACAGGGAATAATGGCCAACTGTCTCCACAAAGAATCGGATAAAAACCTCAGACACTAATCCATTCAGGGTGTTACATTCTGCAAAATAAGGCGGCAATAAGACACCAAAATCAGCTGCTACCAGAGCTGTCAGCATTATCCCCGCAGGGCCAGGCTGTGCATCTCCCGGTTCCCTGATGCCGTGCTAACAACTGGCAGGAGTTCCAGCGGCTCCCTGCACATCTGGATGCACATGGAGAGGGCGACAGCGCCGTAACCACGGGTGCCAGTCTGCAAAATTGGTGTTCCGTGACCAAGAGTCAGCGAGAATTTCAAATCCTCAGGAAACAGCTCAGAAAATTAAACATTTGATAGGTGTTTCATCAAAATCAAACCTTCTATTTTCACTCCTGAGCAAGGTCTCTTCAGAAACTTCTGAATGACTCAGCATTAAAATATGTCTCCCTGAGGATAATAAGCCTGGTACCAAAAACTGATCAAAAAGGGTCTGGTGTAGAATTTGGTTTTTCATAATTTCCGAGATGATGCTAAAACAGTCTTATATCTGTAATACATATGACTGGAAAGAAATGTCAAAAATTGAACAGGGGCCTGTTTCATACCTTTTAACCACAGGCATCTCAATTTACCCTAGGCTGTTTTTATCACTGCTGAGGAGAAACATGAACCTTCAGAGACAACCCAACCCGTCTTGGACTAAAATTCTTTTCTGGTGGTACCTGCTTCTCTCCCCTGAAAATACCGAGTGCCAAGAGCAACTTCAAACTCAGACACACCCTTGAGCCTGGAGAATTATCTGGATTGAGTTAGGGCCAAGTTAACTGCAAACCTCTGTTTGAGCAAAGGTTCACAAGGACCCACGGGGATCCATGTCATTTACAAAGAAATTAAAATAAATCACGGGCGAGGTGTCACTGTGGGTTGATGTCATCAGTCTCATTCCCTGTGTGCTCAGAGACAACCTTTGATGTCACCAAAGGTATTTGAGATCTCAAGTCCCATCTTTGTTTCTCCTGTATGGAAAGTCACAATTCTACCTACATTCGTTTATTACACAAGTGCCTGTTTCCAAATGAACTTACCATCATCTGAATCACTATCTGAATCCTGATTTATCAGTTCATTTTTTCTCTCTAGAGCCTGCTCCAGAGCAGCTTGCAGTTTTCTAGGTAATAGTGTGTCTTCATCATCCATCTGTTAGAGGAAAAAAAAATCTTTAAGCCACAATAATCTATGCAGGAGCTACAGCAAATACGTTCAGAAGGTTTAGAATTCAGATGAAAAATATTTGTATCTACTACTGTCATGGCTACATAAATAAAAGAATGAGAACCTTTGTGCAACTAACAAATACTTCGAAACAAAGTTTCTTGTCACACTTAATAAGATTAAAGTCAGGAATGACAATCCAAAGAGCAGGTAAACACAGAAATGTGGAATCAGCTCTTTACATGACAAGGAATCGAAATAGATGTGTTTAACTAAATACACATCCTGTGAAGCCTTGCTAGGTGTACACACAGCTGCTGTAGTTTGGTGTAGGCAGCTCCTTTGGTCCTTGACAGTCGTTTTTACTGTTTTGTAGTCCATCTTGTTTTCTGGGTCTTGCCCCTGTTGCTCTCTTCATCTTATTTTATGCTCGTTCAGCAGAAGCCAGGTAGGCACAGGAGCCTCAGCTCTGCAGCCACTGTTCTCCAGCCAGGGAATCGAACACAGAAGTTTCCTCATCCAACCTGCAGATTGTTGGCTTGAAATTCCTAGTGCCAGATGAGTGCCAGGAGATGGTGAACCCTCATCTCCTTGTTTAAAAGGCTCCTACTTTTCCTATCACATTAAACTCTTCTTCACCTTTGTGCTCTCACTCGGGAGTTTTCTTTGGTTTTTGTCCTTTTCAATTCCAGCAGCGTGAGTTTTCTTGCTAAGGTGATGTTATTATCTTTGGATGTTTTCTTTCCACTGTGAATACAGTTCTTGCTTCCTTTGGACATTCACAGTCTCAATCCCTTCTGCATACCTGAGAAGTTCTTATTTGCAGATGGAACAGAAAATGAGAACTTTTTTCCCCTTCATTGCTTTCCCTTTGCACGCAGAATTCCTGCCAAATCCCTCTGATCAAAGAAACCAAATCATACTATAAGAATAAACAGTTTTCTAGACTTCATGGCAGCATTCTGAGCTGTACTTTACCTGTCTGATGAATCGATCCGATCCCAGGTTAACCATCAAAGCCTACAGAAAAGAAAACACTGCGGTGAAATGTATCTGAAGATACAGAAAACATTCATTTGTTCATTGCTTTTTAATAGCAACAGATCAT
The DNA here is from genome assembly GCA_013401135.1 of Cettia cetti. Classification (NCBI taxonomy): domain Eukaryota; kingdom Metazoa; phylum Chordata; class Aves; order Passeriformes; family Sylviidae; genus Cettia; species Cettia cetti. Next base: position 182,513 of record VZUI01093778.1, read on the forward strand.
CTGCTGAACAAGCCTTGACATGAATCAAATTCCTACTGTGAAACAAGAGGCTGTGTGCTTTATGAAACAACATGAAGGTTTTCTTTACAGCTACAAGTCTAATTTGACACAGATACAACAGATCTCATACTAGATTAATATATTTTAAAAGCCTAAATTTCTTTTTTTCTTAAACCTATGCAAGTTATAACTAGTAATTTTTGTTAACATGCAGTTTAAAAGTGTTTCAGAGAGATTTAAAGAAAACTGTGGAGGCAGTGGAGATTCCAAAGAGATATTCCAAAGTGGAGATTTCACCCTTGGGTGTGAAATATTCATGAGAACAAAGCAGCAAAGCTGAGAGATGGAGCTGGGAAGACGTGGAAGAGCAATGTTAGGAAAGCGGAAGGAAAACAGAGCAGAGATTTACATGGGCCAGAGGCACACAGGGCCACACAGGAAGTGAGCATAAGAAAATTCCTTAGAAAAATGACAGGAAACTAATAGGAGCAAGAGAGAAAAGAGTGTGTCCTTGAGTATTTTTGTGGTGTTTTACTGGAAGAGCTGATGAAGTGCAACTTTCATTTGATTTCCTATATAGTATCAACAAAGTCTTAGAAGTTAAAATTGTGAAAGGTTTTGTTTCCTGTGTGGGCTATGGCTTCATGCACCCCTTCCATAAGGATTAAGAGGTGTCATAACAGATGGCTTCCTCTTGTTCTGGAACAAATCAGCATATTTACACCCTACTTACAGGGGACCAGGTAAATATTCTGACCATGTCTCTAACAGAGTGCCAGGTATGGAAGAGGGCCAGAATAAAAGAGAAGAATAAAGCTACTGCTGCAGTTTTGCCAAAAGGCAGTTGCACATGAGAAGCAGGCAGAGAAGAAACAAAGAGGCAGATTAAAAATTAAACCAGTGAAGATTTATGTCCCAGTGGCAGTTCTCTCCTAGGAGAGGCCAGCTTTACTCCAGGCAAAAAACTGTGGTTCCAGCTCCTACCTCCTCCACGGGCAGGTCCTTGAGTTTGGGCAGAGAGCTGGAGAGCAGTCCCACCAGGAAGGGGGTAGGGCAGCACACGATGTCAATCATGGATGAGGGCAGGACAGGGATGAAGGTGTGCTGCCAGGAGAAGGGGTACAGCAGGGCCACTACAGCATGGGAGCAGCTGGACAGGGTGCTGGGGAGGGAGGAACAGCCAGGTTAGCAAAGGCTTTCCTTGCTTCACAACACCTTCCACCTGCTGAGAAACTCAGCTTGTTGAAACACAAGTGCCCAAGGTGCTGCCTCTCTCACCTCTGACTTCAGACAGGCCTTGGTCCCCTTCCAGTCCCTACCCTCTCTGTGCTGTGCAGTGTGGTAGTTCACAGCAGACTTCAAACTAATGGTACAAAAGTAGAACCTGTTTGTTTCAAACTAGAATCCATTTGTTTCATCGTGATCAGGAGATGGTTTGATCTAGAAGTCAAGATTCAGTGTTCCCAAAAGCATTCAAAAGCAGCCACTTTGAACAATGCTTAAAACCCAAAAGCAACTTCAGATCTTGGCTGTTACCACCACATCACTAGTAAAAATGGATAACTGCAATGTTCTTAAGTCAAGCACTAATGCAGGCACAAAGGAAAATGGAAAGTAAAATAAAACTGGAAAAAAAAATCCTCGAGAAAAACTACCGAATCGGATATAAAAAGCCCCCATCAATATTTATTCCAAAGGAAAGCTGGTAAAAGCAACAGGTTTTTCAAAGATTGTGTATTTTTTTGACTACAGCACATTTTTATTATAATACATTTTAAAGGGCTTATTAACCAACTTCAGTGATAAAGGTATCGATCCTGCTCAGCAGAGTACTCTAAAATACAGGTTGGTATCTCCTAAATTTTAAGGCTTGATATTATCATGGAAAATGTCATGCATATGTTGTCCTTCTGTGTACTGAATCTGATTCCCTTTTGCAGACACATGGTTTCCAAATGTTAAAAATTAGGGAACACCACTACCAAGTGAGTTTTAACATCAAGGGAATAAAGACAAGCTCTCCATATCACAGCTACATCTGCCTCTCACAGGCTGAGATGACAGAAATTTGGATCCAACATGACTGAACTAATTTTCTCACACTGCAAACTTCTGCTGTGCTTAATGTAGCTACAAAAAACTATAAACAATAACTGCAGAGCTGTCACTGCTTTAAAATGCTGGGGAGAGATGCTCATTTCTTCTGTTGCAAGACTTGGTAGAGACTTTAGGTGGCATCAGACCTCCACCAGAATAATCTTCATGAGAATTTTTACTTCAGTTGTGGGTTGTTCCAAGGCCAGAGAAAAGGTTTCACCTGTTTGTTCCTGTCAGTGATTTACCTTCGGAGTTTGCTGAATGAGAAAAGTGAGAATTAGGGGACAAAGAGAGAAAAAGTTGGGGAAAAACAAATCCTTGTGTTTTACTGCAAATAATCTGCTGGCTTGGTTTTAATTGACGCTTCCTTTAAGATCTGACAACCCCAGCATGGGTTTATAACATATGTTGCCTGACACAAGGTTCTTGTAAATTGATGCATTTCTCTAACACATATTTATATATATAACAGGCAATGGTGCTGCCAATGCCTCATATTTTGGTCTCAAACATCTAGCAAGCACAGTGGTGTGTTTTGGAAGAGCTGTGGAACATGGTACAGACTCCCAGCACTTTCTCAAGATCACTTCAATGACTCCCTGGCATTTTCTACCTACTACAAATTCAACTAAAAAAAGAGCCACGTTAAGCTAAAAGCAGGAAGACAAACATTCTTCTGCTCTTCAGTGAGTATTTTTTTCCTTTCTATAAAATGCCCTTTTGTAACATGTTGTTTTACACGCAGCGCTGTGACGTAAATCAGCCCCTGCATCCTCTGGTGGTGCTATTCCCACGCTAGGGGAGGCTTCAGGCTCCATGCCGGGACGCTGGAATCTCTTCCCGAGCTTTCCCGGGAGCCGGCTGGGGCAGGGCGGAGCAGGGCACAGGGAGCAGCCGTGGTGGGGGTGTCCTGTGGCAGCACCCAGCTCTGCCCTGCCAGCACCCCGCTGCCCTGTCAGCACCTCAGCCTCTGCACTTTAGGATTCTGCACACAGCTCTCCAAATTCAGCCTCAGGAAATCTTTCCTTGTGGAACATCTCATCCCCGTGAAACATTTCAAGCTTTCAGCCCCCAGAACCTCCCGCTGCCATCCCTCCTGGACACCCCTCTGCGGGATTCCCACAGCTGTCACCAGACTCCTGCTCGTGTCTCTGCCCGAGCTGGAAAGATTGATGTTCAGAATGGATGCACACCTTCCACTTCAGTGAAATTTCACAGTTGGTAAGGTAAAACTCAAAGGTGATGAATTTTACCTTACCTCCCAGCCTAAATCTCTAAAATACAGTTCACAACATTTTCAAGGGATATTATTGATGAGAAGCACGTTTAGTAAAGCAAAAATAGAAAGGCCTGCCCTGGGAAACCAAGTCTGCTCCAGTTTTTCCTTTCAAAATGTGCAACCCACACATTGTTTATGAGAATTAAGCTGTAAGGTCAGATGGTTTATTTTCTTTAAGGTGTGCGAAGCACACAGAGTAAAGCAACAGAATACTCATAGTTAGATTTTCAAGATATTTTCACTTTTAATACTCTAGGGGAGTTCCAGAGAGTTGGTTTGGAGAGTGAGCTTTTCCATTTGGTCTGTGCAGTTTTACAGGAATTCTGCAAAAGGTTCTAGCTCTTGTTCTACTGGAAAACACTTCTTTATTTCCATGGTTGTCAACTTGTAAAAAAGTTATTTGGAATTTGCCAAGGTTTTGGTTCTCTCTATGCCTTTTATTCTCTGGATTAAAAAACCCTTCAGTGTTTGATCTTCTTGTAGTAATACAAGATTATACAAGTATATTAAAACATTTCTTAATGACAAATTTCTCTTGAAGAGATCTATCATGCTACAGGCAAAATATGACATTGCTTCTTTCCCACTCAAAGTTGATTTATGTTCCTCTGGGCTATTTTGTTTCCCAAATCATTTTCTCATGATAGCACACAGAACATTTTCCTTGTTGTGTTGCTGGCAGGGGAGAGACACAAGTTCAGACTAAGAGCTGAGGCACCAGAATTTCAGACATAGCTGTGACTCAGCTGAATTTTGGGGAGTGCTAATGAGCACAGTTCAAGTCTACATCAAAAAGCTCAAATCACTGTGACTTAACTGGAACCTTTTCCATCCTTTAGATATGGACAATGTCTGGTAGCAATTTCTGGGTTGGCCAACCAACAAACAGCCCCAAGCTCAGGCTATATCCCTATATTATCACAGCACAATTAGCACACTCTGAGAAGGACAAGCTGTTGGGCAGGGGATGGACACTGCCCTGGCTGGGATGTCGGTGCTGGCTGTGTTTGTTTGAAGGACTCTGCCTCGTTGGACACTGCAAGTCACCAACTCTCTCAAACTGCTAAAGTCCTATTCAGTTACACCTTCTACTCACAATGGAAATACCCCACAAATACCCTTGATAACTCTCTTTTCTTTCTAGCAATAGCCAACAATGACGTTCCTTCCCACTTCTCTCCCCACATCTAGAACTTCTCACAGACCCAAGGGGGCCTCACACACTGAGCATCTCCCAAATCCAGGATTAAGTCTCTAGCACAGACAGCCACTTGCTGATTTGGCACCCTGATCCCACCTTACTATTCAAATGCACCTCCACAGTCAGTTTGGCAATTCCATTGATCCCTTCCCTTCCTTCCCTTCCCCTGAGGGACAGACAAGCTTCCTCAGCCAGGAGAGGAGGGATGCAGGGCCAAGCCACACAGCAGCTCTGTCACCCCGGGCTGGTGCCACCTCTGTGCTGTGCCAGTGCTCTGGACCGTGCCCTGGACTGGGACCAACTCACCCAATCTGGGCTCCGTGCTTCCTCACACTGAGAAACGTAGCCAAAAATGTAAATTCACAAAAAAGTGTTTCCACTGTTTACTTTTTCACATCTTTTTACATTCCACATTTCTTCCTGCTGATTAAATGATGTTGCTCTGGCCACATTTGCCGAAGTCTTTCATCTGCTCCAGCCCACAACCACTTTGAGACTGAGTTACCTCCCTGACACACATCCCTTGTCCGCTCAGGAGAGCTTCCTCCCACTTGAGGTTGGAGTCTGGAGGCTCTGTCCTTCCCAGGTGTAATCCCTTGACTCCCCGTGGGTATTACACACCCAGATGCCTCCTCATCACAGGCCATGGCCCTCCTTGTCTGGGACAGCTCCCACCCTTGGGCCACTGATGAACTGTGTAGCAAAAACAGATCCCTGACACTTCCGTGCCTCTCCTGATCCTGGATTAACTCCAGTCTCTGACAGAGACAGAGGTCTGTGACAACTCTGCAAGATGAATTAGTCTGAGAGGTTTGCAGAGGGCTCTGTGAAGAGCTCTGGGGAAAGGCTACAGGCAAGGACTCAGCCATCTCCCCTCCAACACATACAGGCTGCAGAGGTGGAAAGGACAAAGTAGAGAAGTTGAAAAGCATCAAGTAAAGGGCAAGTGGAAGTAAAAACCGTGGCAGACTGGTACACTTTGGGTGGAGATGGGGTGCAGGCAGAGCTGCTGTTGCTGTGCTGGCAGTAATTCAGAGCAGCACTCTGCTGTGCCAGATACAGTGCTCTAAGACTCTGAAAAAATAAAGATTTCTCTGGGTGCATAAGAATAAATAAGAGCAGCATTATTAATCAGGTTGATAAGACTAAGTAATAGTATCAGGGACAAGATCTAAATGAAAACTTCTAAGTGTCAGAAGTGACAGTCCCCAAACAGCAGCTGTCTGCAGTGTGCTCCTGCAGGTCAGCTTTTGAAGAGAGCCCTTGAGGATCCCTGGCCCTGGAAAAGCTGGCTGGGGACATGTTACTGCTCCATAGGGTGGGTGCTCAGCTCCAGGACCCCCCCTGATCCCCAGCTGCTTGGCTCCTGAGGCCCCCTGAGTCCCCACATCAGTGGTTTGTCCTTCATTCCTGGGTTCTGTGCTGTGAGAGTACATTTTCAGTTAACCCACATACCACCAGCTACTCACCAAAAAGGGCAGAGAGGAATAAAATAAGAATCCAAGAGTTCATTTGCTATAATGGTGCAGGATGTCTCCAGTTTTCCAGCCAGTATAAAACTAACAGACATGACAGTGTTTCTTCCTATACAAAATTATTGCTGTTTCTCTGTTACCACTTCTAGGATGTTTAAAAGGGAAAAATTCTTTAATTCCTGTCTTTTTACTCAAATCAAAGAAATTTCATGTTTTTGCAGCTTTTTGAACAAGAAAAACTACCCCATAAGGCCTGCAATTCCTGATGGTTCTGGGATACCTCCCTATTTGTAGGATTGCTTGCATTTGTAAGGCACTGTTTTCACATGATATGGATTAAAAATTTGACTTGTTTTCACTGATGTTTTGAGCTTGTGTTTTTGCCTCTGGATAACCATTTTGGTTTCCAATTTAAAGCAAAGTTATATAGAATCAAAGTAATTCAGGTAGGAGGAAACCTCAGGAGAACAACTGATCCATTTCCCCCTTGTTTGACATAAGATCGGTTTGTTTCCAAAACCAAATAAAACTATACATTATTTTGTTATATTAAACATCTTTGCTGCACTTTTTTTGTGATGGAGGAAGTGCCCTGTGTGCCAAGGACTCCTGCCTAGTGATGTCTAAACTCACTCTGCTTTGGCTGTGTTAGAGGCCATCTTAAAATAATTTCTTTTGTGCTTACTAAAAAGAAAGGAAGCTTATTTAGCTGCTAATTTCTTCAGAATAAATTGTTAGCACTAAGCAAGACCTCCCTTTGTAGCCTTGGGCTACACTGAGAAATGGAGGCTCCTCTGGGAGAAAGAGACCATCTTCTTCCTGCAGGGAACCTGAGGGAAGGGAAGAGAAGAAAAGGAAGGCAGGAAGAGGCTGAATGAAATGCAAGGAGGTAAAATGAAGCTCTGGGAGGTCGAACTGGGAGGGGAGGGAGACAAAATGAGCCTGATGAGCAGGTGAAAAGGAAACTGAGGGCAAAGGGGCCAGGATGTAAAATTAAGGGACAAGACAGTGACTGGCTTGGCTGAACAATGCAAGGACCAGGGAAAGCCATTTAATAGGAACAGGACTAAAGCCACCCCACACACACAGCCAAGTTATTAGGTCCCAAGGTGAAATTCATTCTTCCCTGTTGCTGTAGGCAGGTGGAAGGATGTGAGGCAATTGCCCCTCCTCTGTCAGTACCAGAGGTGCTGAGAGGGGCTGCAGCTGCAGGAGGGAAGGTCACACAGCTGAAGGTGACAGGAGCTCAAAGCCCACTGGTGGCACAGTTGGAAATCAAATATAACCAGAGCTCTACACTTCAGCCACTGCTGCTAAGCAGGCAGACACAAACCCACAGTTTTATCAGGAATAATTCTCAAACTGCACAGTTTCCTCCACAATAATACATTTACCTGTACCTGAGAGGAAAAAGATTATGACCAAAACAAACACCAGAATTTGGGCTTAACATATTGTTGCTTGACCCAGATGAATTCTAATCCAGTAAATTATCTGGGCACTAATAAAATCATTATTTCCAATGATTACAGAGCAGCAGGAGTTATAATCAGTTCATGCCTCGCCTCACCAATTAAAGCATGAGGGGACAGGCAAATCACTGTTTTAAGCTTTGATTCAACCCAGTATTTCAGCAGAAGTTTCAGCCTCAATTTACTTTCATTGTGCTGAAATACTTAGCTGAAATGAAGCCTCAAAGACCTTTATTTTCCCACTTCTGTTTTAATTAGACCAGCCCTCAAGACATGATAACACCTTCTGAACCACAACAAGTGGGAGAAGTGCTGTGGGAGAGGCTGCTGCAAAGGCAGCCTCTCTTCAGCAAGGCATGTTGAAGCTTTGGAAATTTGAATAATTTTTTTACTTTTCTAGAAGCCCTTCAGGGGCTGGGCAAAATACAGAGATTCCTTCAAGTTTTTCTAAGGTGGTTTGGAACTAGAGACTGTAATTTTTGAAGCTAATAAATATTGTAGTTTCATGTTAATGTATTATAAATATGTTTTTTAATTTAAAGAATGTAATTTATTTTTTAAGTCAAATAATTAGATTTTAATGTCCTGGATGGAGAATTCCCTGTGGCAGCATCTTTCTGTAAAGGGTCCAGCTCTGTGTAAGGGCACACAGGGAGGAGGACTCCCCTGCTGCTGCCAAGCACTTCTCCTCACTTGACCTTCAAGTGCATCTGTGAAAATCTGGGTGTCTGCAGGAAGTTTAGGATGGAATGGTTGCATGTGTGACCTAAAAGAGGGTTCTGAAGTTGCTGAATTTCTTGTTAATAAATCTGATTTCTCTAGACTAATCAATAAGATGTTTAAAATCAAAATAGTAGGTTCATGTTACATGGAAAATTGCATGAGTCTGAGCTGTAAAAGCCAGAGTAATATTTTGCATTGTGATTTATTTTATACAGAAAACACTTAATAAGAGGTGAACTAAGAGTCACCACCAGAGGTCTTTAGTAGTTGGCCTAAAGTATGCAGCTAATAGTTTATCTCTGATCAGTACCTGATATCCTTCTTTTTAGGAAACACAGACAAGTCTGTGCATATTTAGGATACTTTTTCTTTTGATGGCACAGGATACCTGCCAGTGGAAGGCTCTGCTCCTAGTGTTTGAATAAAATTAGGAATTCTCCAGTGTAAATGGATGATGGATGGGAACACGTACAATTCACGTGAGGATCGTGGTGAGCCAGGTCCATCTCAAATTCAGCAGCCAGTTCTGAACATTTCACAACTTAATCATCACACTGCAAGAATTATTGCTGCAGTCAACCTCTGGCACTGGGTGAAGAGCTCCCTAAAGGACAAACACCACATCTCCCCTGTCTGTTATGGGCTCAAACATCCACAACACAGACTTCACACATATTCACATTACCAGCAGTGAGGTAACAACTCAGTCCTGAAGCAGGTGAAAATCCCTCACTCTGCACAGGAGCTTGACAAAGCAGAACCTTGCTCAGCAAGTGAGCACTGCCTAGGGTGGGGGATTGCTTTGCCAGCCCAGCAGCTGTGCCCTCAGCCTCCAGCTCCCTCCGCTTCTCCCGAGCCAGGCTCCCCAGCCCTGCCCAGCAGCAGCCTGAGGCAGAAGTGAGAACCAAACTTTGCTTTTGCAGGGTGAAGGGCACAGTCCAACCACAGTGGCTCCCCTAATTTGAATGCTGACATATTTGCTGCAAGTGACCTTTGTGATATCTCATGGAATGCAAACAAGTGATAACACTGGCAGGGAGAGGGGGGCACTGAGACTGAGAAGGAAATGCATATTTTCCACATCACATCAGCCCAATTATCAGTTATTGTCCTTTGCAAAATCTTTTAACTATGCTTACAGCTCAAAGAGTGAAGCTGTTTAACCTTCACACCCCCCAAATGGCAGTTTTGGCCCGGGAAAAGGAGCTAAGCCCAAACCCAAGCCTTTTACAAGTAACAAGTCACACTTCAGGTTTTATCTGGTGCTTTCTACAGGGCAGCAGGAGAACAGCCAAGCTTGTAAAACTCTCACAAAGGAATCCCAGTATGTCCTCACCTCTCTGGCAAAAGCAGTGCTGCAGCTCCTTTCCAGTGGGGCACCAGTGACGCACTTAATTTTGGGACAGGTCCAGCGAGTACTGAAGGTGAGTTATGGAGAGCACAGGCAGCAATGCCTTTGTGCTATTGATGATTCCTAGTAGGAGATGTTTTATGATGAACCAAAGGTTACAACCCTGTTTCTGGAATTGTTTTCCCTGACTTTGGTTAACAGAACCATGGTTTACCTCACTGCAGTGTCAACCAGCACAGTTTATAGAGCAGAGTTGCCCAACATTTTGCATCATCATCTGTGTTCCTTTTCTGCTCCCTCCTTGTATTTGATGGAAAACTGAGTGGGCAACATCTTCATTGATAAACTCTTCTCTGGCCACATCCCCTTTAGCTTTAGTGTGCAACATCCTCTCCTGGTTTGTGCATGGATCCATCACTGACACTGACTGAACACATTCCCAAAGCCAAAGAGATGGACATGGTGAAAGATCATGTGCCCTCAAAAGTTCTTTTTTTAAAAGCCAATGGATTTTTCAGACACAAAGTAATTCAGATTTTCAATGTTTGATAATTAAAGAACTCATGAGGACATATCAAAGAAGAAGTGCAGGTTCATTCTGACTATACAGGAGGCTTTCTTTTTTGGTTTTCATCCAAATTTTGCAAAAATCTCCAAAATTTACATCATTTGCCAGATTTTAGCTCAGTAAGAGCTGCATTTTCAGAACCAGCCCCCACCTTTTGGGAACGCATGAGTGACAGTGTGGGGTCCCACAGATAACCCACAAAGCACAACCCTGGTTCATGCAAAGATCAAGGCTGCATCCCATTCAGCTGAGAGCTGCAGAGCAGAGAACACTGCTAGGAGAGCTCTCTCTTTGAAGTACTTAATTTAAAAGAAAGCAGAGAACAGTTGATTAAAGGGGAATGTGGTATTAACAAAGGGGTTTTTTGCTCCTGTAATACTTGTGTGTAAGCAAGGCATGTGAAAGTCCCTGGAGAAGGAGACATGCAAAGTGCCCTACAAAATGAGGACTTGCCTTTTCAAGAAAATGATTTGGGGAAAAAGTCATTGCTTTGATACATCAGCTACCTGCCCAGGCTTTGTCAGGTGGCTGCAAGAAAAAACAAACCCAACATTTCTAAGTGTGAAGTTATCTTTTGTATTCACAGTTATCCAATCCCTTTCCTGCAGATCAATTTGTTAGCACAAATCCAGAACAAAACTGGTCTGGGCACAGATGCTCCAGAGGAGAGCTAACTCCTTGTTCTTTCCACACTGGGATCTTTGCTCCCACCAGTCCTTGCTCACACTGGGGCTTTCAGATTCATTGCAATTCACTGCCTTATTGTGCCAATAAACAATCCACAGGGGAATTACCAAGCAGCATGGTCATCCTCTTATCCCATTTCCTTTCCTAGGGAAGGGAGAGGCAATTTTTTTGCACAAATTGAAAGTTGAAAAATTATGTTTTCCCACTGTATAGCCCTTGCCAATGTCTGGAGTGACATAAATAAATACCACTGGAAAGTAGGGAGGAGGGAAGGAAGAACAGGAACATTACACAAGCTCTGTCCTTCTTGGGACTCGGCATATTAAAAATGCCATTGGACATTACTGCACATTAAAAATGTCACTGTTAGGTTGTTGTCTCTTGGACTGTGGAATATTAAACAAGACAGAGATCTCAAATGTTCATTTCATTTCTTGGTCTGTCCCTTTTGCCTGACACACAATTTCCTACTGTCTATGTACAGCTGCTTTGTTGGCATCAGCCATCACACAATCTAAGTGCTGGAGAAAGCATTCCAAGTGGTACAAAATGTAATTACCTCTTGAGAAGAAGGAGTAAAGTGCAAAATGTCTCTCAAGAATCTTGGGAGACAGCTCTGCTAACCCCCTCAGCAGGGGCTGGTCTGGCTCTTACTGGAGGAAACAGAAACTCTCTGGTTACGTACATGAAAAATGGATGGTTTTGCTGTAAAATAAATTCTCCTACTAGGCATGATTGCACACTGGATAATTATACAAGGGCTCATTCCTTCCACTGCAGAAATTAGTGAAAGAAATTCTTTAGCTTATCTTCAGCATATCAGACCAGACAAGCACAATAATCCTGACAGCATTAAGATAGCACTTCAAGTTCTTTGGATAAAAATACACCAGAAGAAATGTCAGCCATCCATTCTTCTCCTGGGTTTAGACAGAAGGTCTGTGAGCTATTACACATTCCACAGATGCAGTAGTTTGCATCTCCAAACATCTTCTTTAATGCACAGTTGATAATTAAAAAACTACCAAGACCCTGTAGCCTGTGCTCAGAAAAAATGGTACAGATCAGTCAGAGGCTGGCAGCAGTCAATTCTTCCTCACAAGCTGTTTTCTGGCATGTATTTGTTGTCAAATTTCTCTCACCTTTCTTTTTCTGGAGGTTTTTGTGACGGGGAAAGTAAAGGAGACCTTTATTGCTGGCCAAAGCTCACATCTGTTTACCAAGCACACTTTTCCCTGTACTAGTACACATGTTTTTACCTTTTAAGCTGCAGGTTGGCAGACTTTTCAAGTGCTACAAGATGACAGCCACTAGAAAGGAGCATTCCCAGGCAGTTGGTGAAGCTGTTCACACCTGTCATGGCCATGTTTGTAAGAACTAAATCCTACTTTTGTTAATAAAAATGGAACAATAAGGAAATAGTGAATGAGCTTACACTTTAGTAATCTGCCCCAGAATTTAGCTATTCTTGCTTTTCCACTTGACCTTGCCACTGGACTGAGGAGCAATGATTTACTACTAAAACATTGCCACTTATCTCTTATTTAAATTAGCTTATTTTAACTTGAGCCTCGAGATCATGCTATGGTTTTGGCTGCTAGGTTAAAGGATGTTCTCCAGGTAGGCACTGAGAAATGGGGAGCAGGCTGCCTCTCAGCTCCTGCTGCCAGTTTCTAGCATGGCCCTGAAACAAGAGATTCAAACATGAGTAGAAGCATCACCACTGCCTGAACATTCTGGGCACGGCACAGACTGCCCTGAGCTCTGTGCGTGAGAATAGGGAAACGCCGCTGTGTGTTCTGAAAGCCTCTGCCCTTGCACACAAACTCTGCTCCCCTTTTGCTCCAGAGTTAACAGAGACATGCCTGTGGGATGACTTCCCCACTATTTACATATTTATGCTCTGTCCTGCATAAGTCAGTGTTTTTGTCTCCAGCCTGTAACCTTTGGTCAGGTCTGGGATCCGCCTGGACCTTCTGCAGTTGTGCTGGAGGGCAGATTCCTCCTGCAGCTCAAAACACCGAGGGGTTGGGAGTAGGGTTAGGGCTTCTTCCCTGGGGCCCATGCTACTGCTTCACTGAGAAGTAGCTGAAATACCTCATATGAAACCAAAACTCTCAACAATGAAAAGTTGTTTTGTCTTTTACAAGAGCAGGGGCTCTATAGAAGCATTCCACAGCCCCAAAAGTTTTCAAAAGGCGACTGAGAGGCATATTGGGGGATTTGGACCCATAGCAAAAAACAAGCCTCATCCAGACACCCCCACTGACTGTGGCTGGCATTGAACTGGACCCATATGTGAAATGTAAACAAAATATCCTCAGAGTCCTTCCCTATATACTGGATTACAGCAAGAGTGTTTTTTATTTATAAAAAATGAGATTATAACAAAAGGGCATTGCTATGTCCAGGGCCTTCCTTTCTCCTCTCCAAACATCCAGGGGAAAAGGCAAAGAGACTGTTCTCACACACATGGATACATCACCTCCTCAGCAAACACATCCACAAATTTGTTTCCCCAACATAAAACTAAAACAAGCAGAGAAATATTTTTCTTCCAGTGTTTGCTTTCTATTTATTTTCTGTTGCTCCCTTTGTGCCTGGTCAATGTTCCTGAGCCCCAGGCCCCACTGGTTTTGCATCTGCTGCCTTTCAAACCCCAGAGGATGGCACTAGAGCAGCTCCCCCTTTGCAGCTGGCAGGCATTGGACTATTCCAGAGTTGGGGTGAACGGGCAGGAAGTTGGGAACATAAACAGGGGTTCCCAGTGGGACAGGGATTAGAGCTGTGCTTTCAGAAGACTTTTAAGGAATTGGAGCCTTTAAGTTACCCCTTTAAGAATTGTGATATTATTATAATTATTATTCCTAGTTTCTTTATCCTTATTTTTGTTTCCCTGTTGTCTTCTTCACTGTTCACGGAAAGCAAAATTCTGCAAGGTCACTGGCAGATTCACATTCATTTTTGAAGGTGAGCAAATAGCTGCAGGGATTTATTCACCCAATTTCAAGCAGAAAAAATACATAATCCATTTACTGGGGGGAAAAATACCCAAACCTAACTGCACATATCTAACCAGGGAAACCTCACAGTGCCGTCATTCAGAGCTTTGCTGTTGTTTCCTCACAATCTCTTCCTGCAAAGATCAAGGACTTGAAAATTTGGGCACTATAAGAACCATAAGTAACAACTTATTGAATGAATCTCACTTCACCAGGCATGACTTGTATAATGTGTGAAATCATTTATTGCAGGGAGACCCATGAAACAGGAAGCCACAAAAGCCCATTGCATCTTACTGCTTGAAGCCTAAACCTCGTCATTTATTTCTCAGCTAGTTTTTGGGTACATACAGAAATCAAACCCTTGTAAAATCATTTTCATTTCCTGCTCTCATTCTTTGGGCACAGAGTGGACCTGTAAGATATTTCACTTCTCTTTTTTCTTCCACATTACTGGTAAACTCCAGTTTCAGCCAGGATGCCCATAAACAAAATTCATGTCAGACAGGGCAAATGTTCCAAGAAGACAGTTACTAGCTCAAAGCCAGAGTGTTTCATTTTAGACTTCATCCCTATTTAAACCATGAAAATCTCAGTAAGTATTGAATTTAAATCCACTGTCACTTTCTCCAGGCTCTTGTCAAAGGACTCATTATTAGTTTCTGGTTTACAGTACCTCCTAGCTCCCTGTGCTGAGAGGGACCACACTGCATGAAACAGAGCTGCTGCACACACAGAGCAGGAAGTGGTCTCCCAGGGTGTTTGGGATCGCAGACAGACCAGACAAAAGATAAGAAAGAGGTTCTGTTTCCAGCATGTGACACTCAGCAGGTCAGAGGGTTCAGAAAGATAGCTCAGGATCCACAAGTCTGCATCAGAACCTTATCTACCACATCAGATTTTGTCATCCTATTATCAAATGAAACCAAGTATATACATACAATAAAGGGTACATGTTATACTAAAGCATATGAACATAAGCCCTTTTTGTAAGAAAGGTTCTGTCCCTTCTTACAGGAGCAAGCACAAAACCTCCCAAGCCTCTGGGATCCATCTGAATCCTCTCTTTTCTCCTCTGTTATGGCCCTTATCCCATGGCCCCCTCACACAGAAACACCTCACTGGAGAACAGTTTCTGCAGCAGAGCACAGTGTAGGGATATGTGTTTACCAAAAGGGATCTTTATAATTTCATGTTCCTGTTGGTCCTGTGCCCTATTGCTGTGTGCCAAAAGAGTGAGCAGCACGCTGCCTGTAAGCAGAACTCTTACTTTGTGCTCCAAGGCCTGTGAGACTAGGCAGGTACCAAGAGAAAAGCAATTGCACAGGCAAGCCTGAACTTCCATCCAGGGCTGCAATGTGTGTAAAACCCTGGCTGCCTGATGAAGTCCCGGCTTACCACAAGCCCTACAGTATCAGCAACACAACTGTTTTCCATGCCAAGCTACCTTGAGCCTGGCAAAGTAGTTTTAATTGTTGATTTTCTCTGCACAGTGCCCAGAGCATTATATGACATTGGCTAGGTGAGATGTCCCAGGGAAATGCTCCAGGGAATGGCTGCTGTCTGTCTCATCCCTCACAGCTGAGGACCTTTCCCACAGCAAGCCATCCCTGCAGAACGGTGCCTGTGGTCCACAGAACACTACAGAGGAGCAACTGGGAACTCCAGAGCACAGCAGCAGTTGGCAGCAGCACAGCAGAGCCCTCACTTTTGCTGTACCATTTCTGTGAGCCTCCACTCAGATCACTGTGCCACTGGAAGGAATACAGACAGGTGTCAATCTGAATTGCAGTCGGACTTGTGAGTGCTGAAAGAATGGTAAAACAGAAGCAGACAGAATGAGATGAGTAAACATGCTGTAGGAAAAGCCAGAAGGAACACACCAGTATTTCCAAAGCTACCTACCCCAATATTCATGGTGTGAATCATGTATCTCCTAAAGGGCTGCAGAAACCCTGGACTAGTCACACAGTTCTCATCACGGGTTTATGTGAAATTAAGTCACCCCAAATGGTCATTCAAACCAAGGGTTACTGACAAGAGAAGGGATGAAATAAAATGTTCCTGTTGTTCTAGACACAAAAAAGACTGCTAAGGAAGTAACTTTATAACCTGAGAAGGGTCTGCAGCTTTAAGAAATTCTCCCCTAAAGGTTGTAAAGCTTTTACTATGCAAAGTATTTTTGCTATTATATACACTGGCGGCCACTAAGTGCAGCTATTGTTTCTGGCGGTCATTCAGAGGAGGTCGGGACTGATAAAGTGTTTAGCAGAGTTTGTTTGGGTAGATCCATCTGTGTTTTTAACCTCCCACACAGTCTCTGGTGTCCTTTTAAAAGATGCTGGATGTTCCTGAGTCTAATAAATGACAGGCTTTATTTTTATTTGCCATTTTCATGTATCATGCCACAGAAAAGGATGTCTTCTTTACATTACCCACACTTTTCTGTATGGATTACACAAGCATCTAAAAAACAGGATGTTTCCTTGCTGTGGGGCAGGGGTGCAGCTTACACAGAGCTCCTGTTTCCTTGGGAAAGGCCATGTGGAGTTGTGGCCTGTTGCTCTCACTCCTTACACCTTGGGCTGAGTTCATGCTTCAGAGAAACAGAGAGGGGAGATTGCAATCAAAGGGCAGGGAAGCAAAAGGTGTGTTGAAAGGTTCTAGCAAAGAGCTAGATGGAGCTTCCAAAAGGAAATGTTTTCAGGTCACGTGAGCACCAGGAAAAATATCCTAAATAGTTGGGAAGGACTGTGATAGCAGTTTAACATTCCCACTGGATGGGTTTGGTAGGGCAGGAATTGAAACATAGCCCCAACATGAAGTCTTAGTACTGCATGGGGCAAATCAGGGGAGCTGTCAGCATCCCCCTTCCCTGCTTGCCTGCACTGGATGAGCACAAGAAGCACCTCAGTGACAACTTCTGCTACTCTTTATGAGTACTCTGTGTCCAAAACCTGGAAGAAACATTGCTGGCGCTACATTGCATCAAAATGCTGCGCAAACATTCGCTGACTGTGGAGAAGGTGAGAAGTTGTATTGCCATTTTACAGATGGGAAAGTAAGACAGAACATCCATGGACATAAAAACACATTTAAATCCTCCAGTGAGAGGATCCTCCCATCTGCAAACCATTCTGAACATTTCCTTTTGTATCCCGAGGCAGCACGGCCCTGCAGGTGTGCTCCGGGTGCCTGCAGCACTCACCTGAGCTTGTCTGCCACGAAGATGACGCGGCGCTCCAGCAGGAGGGAGGCGAAGATGCGGATGATCTGCCGCACGCTGAGGCACCTGAAGAGGCACTCGAAGTCCACATGTTCCAGGCGGGAGTCCATGGGCCTCCGCAGCTCGATGACCTGCACACACCCAGAAAGAGCAGTCAGCATGGCCGGGCCGGGCCCGCAGTGCCCCCTGCTTGCCTGCCGAGGGGACACGGAGGGAGCCCCAGCCCCGGTGCACGCTGAGGCTGCGGGCACAGCAGCCAGAAAAACGGTGCATTGCACAATTCCTGTCGTGCCATTCTTCCCAGAATACAGCTGTGTGCACTGTCTGCTGTCATCTCCAAGGGAAGCATAATTCTCCCTTCCAAACATCCTGTAAGAGATGTAAGGCTTGGCTGAGTCAAGAGTGTGAAGCAAGCACCAATCAAACGCAGGAGCTGGAAGCTTACAGGGTTGAAACAGCCATAAAGCCAAAGTAAATTGGGTTCTATGCCTGGCTAACAATTCATATTAACATCTAGATAGGAGTCTGGGACTCAACTAAAAGGCCAGGAAGATTTTAAACCCAATTTACTTCATTTCTACTCTTCTGTGATGTGTAATTCACTAGATAATGTTTAAAACCTTTCTCTTTTCATACAAAGATATGTACATATATATATATATATATACTTAACTGGGGAGTCAGGACAAGGTCTTAGATGGTGAGTTGTTACATCCCTTTACAGTCTAATTTTCATACTTCATCCATGACCTCAGGCCCTCTCCTTCCCTTTCTCAAATGCCTTTTCCTTGATTCCTTTATTATATCTTCATTTTACTCTGCAATTGACATGTTCAGATGTGGAACTTGAAGGTAGAGGACAGAAAAAAAAAGGAGGGAAAAATAACATGAAGAAGAGAATAACAGAAGGAGAAAAATAAGAAGTACTAGACAGCAAATGATGGACTATTGAGGAAACTGAAGAAACAGGAGGAAAAGGGAAAAAGTTGGCCAACTTGAAGCTGTGTTGAAATCTCTGAGTATATATTAGCAGGAACATGCATACATCTTCTTTTTTCCATATGTCCAAAAATCACCAACACTTTATTGCTTTGGGCTAGTTTTATGTTTTCATGCACATGACACCACATTCCACAAGCAGACTGGATCAGGTTTTAACTGGAGTAGCCCTGACAAAATTCCTCACAATCACTGCTTTAAGGACATGCTCAAGATCACAGGATACTCTAAACAAAATAAGTTCATATCAGTTTAGTTGTGGTATTGTTTGTGATCAGTAACACACATCTGTAAAAAGAAAGCCACTCTTAGAACCGTATGTATCAAATCAAAGAGATGTGATTTTTTTAAGCCTGAAATACAAGAACAGTATGATGTATAGACACCCATCACTCAGCTGCTGCCCCAAACAGCAGTAAGAAACAAATTGTGGAGTGACTGTACCAGGAATGGCTCCCTGGAAATGCTTGGAAATGCTGCCTAACTTCCTCACAATCAGCAAAGGTGCCCACTTCTATTCCTTAGCACTGGGATTGCGAGCTCAAATCAGGTGCATGTGCCAGATCATGAGGGGCTGATTCTACTGCAAACTGCCAAGATGAAAATCTTGCTGCAGGGTAGGATGCAATGCAAGTTATGGCAGCATTTACAAATACCAGGAATGTTTTCTGCTGCCTGGCAAAGCCTGCTGCCTCAGTCTTCTCATCACAAAGAAATACACTGTCTGCTTCCCAATTAATCACCATCTTTGTTTAGGCAAGAGGAGCCACAATGGGAGGACGAGATTCTGCTCCTAATTAAGCCAGTGCATTCCATTTAAATAACGAGTTTGTACTAGCACAAGAGAGCAAAGCTCAGCCAGAAGAGAGTTGTTTGTTTGTTGGAATTATCTCAATATTTTTCTCTGGGAGAGTTCAGAAGCTTGAGCAGAGGATAGAGAAGTTGCAGATCCATGACTCCCAGTTACATTCCCACAGAAAAAGCATTGTCAGATCTTTTCCCTGTTATGCCAATCACGCTTTCATATGTTGTCTCTGCAGAAGAAAATGCAGGTGCCTTTAAAACACCTTGCAAGTCACTTGTACAAGGAACTCTTTACATTTCATATCCTATATTACAGGCCCACTGCATTGAAGTCAGTGGTATTACATTTAGAGAAAATATGATTTAATGCAAAAATAACAAAGGCACTGTAAAACTAACCCTAAGGAGTGTAAAATAACCCTAAAGGGAGTTTTTTCTCTCTGCTTTCACCAGCTGGGACAAATTCTATTCCTATCTCCGGTAATGTATCCCCTGTATATGCTTGCCCAGCTGAGTGGAGCTACTCTATTCCTGCATAGGGGCATGCAGAGAAGAAAATTTGACACAATGAATCACCAGCCAGCCCCAAGCTGCAAAAGCCTTTTAATCAATTCTACCATTAAGACACATGCTAAGCTTCTAGTTACTTGAGTCAGGAATAAAAAGAAATGGCATCTATTATATGTGTGCACACACACACAAAAGTTTTGCATGACGTGCTTTTCTCTGAGGGCCTGTTAAAAGGTATTGATTGCCAAAGAGGCCATTTCAATGCTGCTGGCCACTCCTACCATGGCCAGGACCAGCAGTAACAAGGTTTGAAATAACAAGCAGCTGCTCAGGTACAGAGAGCATGGGAAACTCACCCTTGCCTGTTATCACTGTGATAAAGCCCAGCAACGCTGCAGTCTCTGAACTGCACAGGCCAGGCACACTGGGGCATTTGTGTTGGCTGTTTTTCTTACACACAACTTATTCATAAACATAATAAATACATAACCATAGATTGGTTTATAACCATCAATGGGAAATAGCATTAGCATGTCCCCAGTGGTGCAGCTCATGGTCTGCTCATTTTGAGGGTTTGCCACCCCATACCCCTGCAGGATCTGTTTGTCTCCTCTTGTTTTTCTTTTGCTGTTTTGATACTGGAGTGGTAAAGGGTAAGGCTTTGACTTTTAATGTTTGCAGTTGCTTTTTACCTCATTTCCAGCTCCAGGCAGGAAGGTTTTGACTTTGATTGTCTTTCCAGGTGCAGGAAAAGGAGATTCCATCAGACTTCTCATAAAGGGATAAACCAGGGCAGCAGATATTCCTCTTCTCCTTTCAACCTCATCCAGGATCTGGTCCATTAGTAAGACAAAAGTGAGAGAGAGACAGAACTTGTCAGCATCACATAGACTTTTGAAGCATCCTTTGACTCACGTGTGCTTAAACACATGGCAGGTCAAAGTTTGCATCTCTTCTGCCATTTATTTCTTCATTACCATCAATCCATGTTTTTTGGTGACAAAATGAAGCCTGTTTGTGAATGTAATTAACACCAAGGCAAGGAAGAATTAACAAATCTGGAAAAGAGGAACAAGACTCAACATGACTAAAGGATTATGCCCTAACAACAGGGTGAGCTGAAGGAGAGAAAGATGAAGACAAATCCCATGATCACAGCCCAGGTCAGCATCTAAGTGGTACATCTTGAAATTTGTGTCAAGGAAAAAATTCCTTCTGCACTGAGCATCTCTTCCATTTCAATTGAGAGCGCAGGAAAAAGTAGCAGAGTAGCAAAGAAAGCAATGCTGCCACTATGACAGCAGGACAGAGCTCCTGAAAGGGTCCCAGCAGTGGCTGTCAGGTCAGAGTCTGTGCTGAGCTGGAGACCACGAGCCACCCCTGAAGCACACCCAGCTGTTCACACTGGTGTCTGCATTAAGGTCATTTTCTCTTGATGAAAGAGCAGGCAATCTAGTCTTGAAATAAGCAGATGGAACTTTTAAAGATAGAGAAGACTATTATTTTCTGACATGGGGCAACATAAATTAGATCACAGCTAAGTTTTCCCACATTAGACAGAGCATATAGATGATAAAGCTAAAGAAGACAGAAAGCCAGGTTCAAAGCAGTTAGTGGTTTGACCTGCAATGGTGATCTTTTAACCACCACTCCAGAGCAAAAGGCCATACAAGAATTAGTGGGCCTGAGCCAGGCATTTTCTCGTGTTTCTCTTGGAAATGATTTTCACTGAAGCAGAACATTAAAAGACACTTAAGCACAAGCTGGTGACCTGTAACGAGAGCTGGTGACACCAAATGCCAGCAGAGGCATTCACTGGGGCAGTTTCCCCTTCCTCCCTGTGACATACGAAGGCCTAACTAAAGCAAAGCTGCCCCTGTGTACATAAGTTGCATTCCAGTCCTTGGAAGTGGCAGAGAACCATAAATGACGACATTTCACTCTTGATGTAATTTGCAGCACAGCCATCCTCAGCAAACAAAACCAGCTGCCCAGGTGGGAAGCAGCAGTGAAGCAGGGCTGTGCTTGGTGCTTCTGCACACTGACAGCACTCTGTTGTGCTCCTGCAGCCACAGGATTGGCTTTTTGATGCTTTTTGTTGCTGGAGCTGGGGTCGTGTGTGTGTCATATGCCTGGCTCCAAGGACCTTCACAACGCAAATAAAAGGAGCATTTAAACCAAATAAAAGTTGAACAGAGATCCCA
This sequence comes from Cettia cetti, assembly GCA_013401135.1. NCBI lineage: Eukaryota > Metazoa > Chordata > Aves > Passeriformes > Sylviidae > Cettia > Cettia cetti. The sequence goes on from VZUI01093778.1 coordinate 204,111, forward strand.
AGAGATAAAATGGTCAGAAACATCTGTTGGAAAAATGATTAAATGAACTGGCTGGAGGTTAAAATATCTGTGGTTCTCAAGTCTGTCTCAGCAATAGGTATTGAAACAGTGAGTGAGCAGGAAAGGCATTTGAAAGACAAAATTAATGCAAGTTATCAGAAATAGGATGATAAACATTTTAAACTAGAAGGATCTTTTTGCTTCTGTGATAAGTAATATCCAAGATTTGATATCCCATGGTCTTTCATCGTTCACAGTGTAAGGTAGAGACAGCTGTTCATTGTTTTGATGGCCAGTTGTCTGACCTTATACCTCAGCTGCAGAGATACTTGGTTGTAAGGAAGATGCTTAGGGGTTTTTTTGCTTCCCCCAAGTCTTCCTTCAAAAAATAGAGCACTATCAAAATTAGATAAAGGCATAATAAAACTAAAGAGCCTCATGAGTTCTGTCCACACCACGAGTGTGGTGAGCTGGGTGATCCTCCCAGAACAATGCATTCCATTTCACTCACAGATATCTGTGTTTAGATACATATTATGTCTAAGAGACACTGTTGCAAACCCTTGATTTCAGAGCTTTATGAAAGACGTCAGAAGAAAAATTGCAATTAATATTTGCACACAACTGTTGTTCTTCACACAAGGCTTGTGTTAAACAAAGTTTTATCTAGAAAAACTTGAAACCTGCTTTAAAGATAATATTCTGTATGAATATTAGATCATATGAACAATATAAGTGCTATGATTTTTATTAGCATATGTGATTTACATGCTCTTTTCTACTTTATTCCTATTAAAATTAACAAGTAAAATCTGTGAAAGTTCTGAGAGATTTCCTATATCTGAAGTGAAAACCTCTGGCAAATTAAAACACAATCAGTTAAAATTGGGCCAATTAAAAGATCACGTGCTTTATCCTAGACTCCTAGAGTGGGGAAAAAAAAAGCGGCACTAGTGTTAAGTGTATAGAATTCACATATCAAATAATCTTTTTTTCTCAACCTCATCATTCCACAGGGTGTTGGAGTAAAAGTGGTACTGGCCCATCATCCAAACTACGGATGCCAAGAATTACAGCTCAGCACAGAGCGGCTGTAGAAAACAATGGAAAAAACTTCAGTCAGCCAGATCATACAGACACCCAGATGTTTTCTGAATCAATTTCTGCCTCAGTCACAGAAGTAATAAGACATTCTTTGATGAACCAAATAATAGGGATGGAATATCCAAAACAGCAACTGTAAAATACTTATCTCCCATCAAAGGAAGGAATTCTTCCAGTCTGGTTCATCACTGCAGATGTGTCTCAGTAAACAATCAAATTAAAAAGCAATTAAAAAATATCTCCTTACCTTGGAAAATAAGTCAAAGCACCCCAGGCGGCTGATGACGCAGTAAACTTCAGGTAGGCGTGGGCCTTTTCCATTGGGCTGAAAACAGCAAAGAGGAGATGGGAATTACATATTAATGTGGAGCCATGAGGAAATACACGTCTCTCTCTGACCACACAGTTGGCCATCATGTGACATCTCTCACTATCTGCTTCTCCAACAAATAGCTGCTCTTGGAAAAGCATCATATTTCTTCCATAAGTCAGGAAACCGAAAAGCACAGCTAGAGCTTATCCTCTTTGGAAATCACAGCCTGCTGGAGCTGTGTGCCAGCATCACTCCAGCTTGCAGCCATAAAAGCACATGGGCTGTAACTCGTGCCTCTGCTACCTCTGTCCTCTGCTCCTGCTGCAGCCCCAGGAGTGGGGCCACCCTGGGCCGTGTGCTGCAGCACTAAGGGAGGCCATGGTGGCTTTAGGTCCCCTCTCCCTCACTCCATGGTGTTCAAAGCGAGCTCACAACCTAAAACAAGGCAGGCTGCATGAGTAATTCATTAACTTCCTCAGAGGAACTCATGATAAACATGAAACTCAGTAACTTAGACAGTGGCAAGTATGAATCAATGACACACATCCCTCTTATCCCCTCCCCAAGAGAAACTGTAAAGACCATCCTCTATAACCATCCTGTCTGTATAAGATTTGTCCCGGAGAAGCAAATGGTTCTTCCTCAGCATACTGGACTCTGCTGCGCTGCCTGTTCCACTTATCTTTGTCTCTTTGTTGGACTCTACTAGTACAGTGATCAGCTTCCCCGTGGAAGTATTTGAAATTCACATGCCACAGAGATGACAATCAAGAGAAACTGAAGGGCAGCTGCGCTTTTGAAAGCTGAATATTGCACTCTAGACTTGGACAGTCAGCAGGTGCCTGCCTGTTATAATAAAGACCACAAAAAAAATACCACAGCTAAGTGAATACAGATGAGTCTATTTCTGGATCCAAACCTGCTCACTACACGTCACATCTCTGAAAAAGCAGAGCCCTTTTTTGTCCATATTAGGTATAAAATCCTTTCTAAAGGCACTGAGTGATTATATCAAGCATGTGGGATTTTGGTTAAAATCATTGTGTCAAATCTGCAGGAATGCCGAAGCCATGCCAGGAGCCTTGGATAGCTCCCAGCCAAGAGCTGTCTCACTGAGTGCCAGTAAAAACATCACATTCCTGGGTCATCTATAAGACAGTAACTGCTTAGCACTTACTCCAAGTTTCTCCTTTATGAAATATCATTGCTTTCAAATGTCTTAAAGGCTACATGTCTATGGGAGTTGGGATTCTTCCCTTCCTGCTCTCCCGGTGTAGGACATCCTTTTTTGTTATTTCAGAGATCTTTCCCTGCAAACAGCAGAGCCTCACAGGTGTACACACATCAGCTGTAAGAGCAGCAAGTAAAAGCCTTGAGCAGAGCCATTCTGAGGGGCAAAACTTCTCAAATTTATAGCACTGACAACCCTTCACACAAGCTCCCCTCTCAACCATCAGTTTACACCTCACTTTAGATTGATCTAAAACACCCATTGCGCTTTAGTTTGCTCCTTTTCCAGGAAAGAACATCCTGTGGGACATGACACTCCTGTCTGGATCTGTCCCTTGTCACTGGGGGAGACTCAGGGTCTGCCCATCAGCACCAGTGTAACCTCCTCTCTTCCCAAAAGGGAGCTCTCCCAAATTGCAGGCTGTGTTCTACACGGTAGCTACACAGTCTTGGAGTCATATCCTCCATCCTCACTCCTGCACACAAAGAATAGGTCCAGATCAGGAAAGCAAGCCTTGGTGCTCTGCACTGCTCCTGAAAGAAGAGAGATGGAGGGAATGGTGTTTGGGGTTTGATTTGCTTTCAATTTGTTTTTGTGGAGCCCAGGGTATTTTCAGCCTTAGCCCAGTATCATAAAATGAAAATGCTAATGGGTTTTGATGATATCAAGACAGTTTCCCAAAATGATGAACATAAAATGACAAGAACCTGGCTGAGATGAAGAAGCTGAGCTCTACATCTGGGCTGGTCCACACGTGGCTCAGGACAATTTTTTTATGGTGAGTTTAATCTGAATATTACTGACTAAAGCCCACTCCAAAATCTTTGGCAGGAGAAACAAGAGGCTTTTGCTCCAAAAACCAAGCCTGCCATTTTTCACTTTCAAATCCCACGTTCCTGTCCATGTGCTTGGATTCTATGGAGCCTTCAGAGATCTCCCCACAGTCTGCCATAGCACTGAGCTGTGTGAGGGAAGTGGCCTTTGCAAAGCACATGCACTAGCCAGCATACCCAGAAACAGAGATATTCCTTAGTGGTGCCAGGAATCAGAACAATTCAAACACTGGGAGGCTAAAATGAATAGTCAGTCACAAGCCAGTTTCTATGGAGGCTCTTGATTCCTTGTTAGGGCAAATCCAAATTCTGACCATGAGAAAACTGTGGGTGTTGTAAATCCAAAAGCACATCTTAAAAACTTCTTGTTCTCTGAAACATGGACTTTGGGTGCCAGAGCACTCAGTGTACACAGGGTTGTCAAACAGCTTGGGCAAGGGCAGGATGGAAGGGAGCAAGAAGAAAAATGGGTTTTCCAATGAGCTTTCTTGCAGCTCTAAAAACAGTCTGCATCCCAGAAAGGTTGCTTTCACACTGTAATGAATGTCCTTCTCCTGCCCCCAGCAAATGCAGGCTGTCAGGTTAGTCCCACCTAACAACTGCCTTCCATGTTTTCAGGTAAACACTTCACATTCAGGCATCTGCTCCTCCATGGACTCCTGGGGCTGGCTTGTCTGAGCCTAGAAAAGTGGTGGAGGGTCAAATTTTATGTGAGAGGGAAGAGAGATGGAGAATGAAACAGCCCCTGCAAGGGTGCCCAAATCATCTCTGCTGCTGATGTGTGCACTCACTAGAAAAGCTGCTGCAGGATTGCCTTGGAGGTCTCAAGATGTAACTGGAAAATTTCATGCTATCTATGGAAATGCAGATTGTCTGCTGTGGGACAATAGGTTACATTCCATTCTAATCCTGTTCCAAAATGAAACAAAACAATATAAATACATTTAAAGGGGATACTGTACAGGATTTGTAGAACAAACAAAACATAATTGTCACTGTATCCCTTGAGGTAGTTTTGGCACACAGACCCAAAAAAAGGTCTGGAAGGATCCGAGATCTGAAGGAAAAAAAGTGGAACAGTTTGTTCATATCACAACACGCCAAAGGAGAGCAAGGCTGACAAAACACAATTGTTTCCTAAATGCAGGAATCTGCACACCAGACCCTGCAGAAGAGCAGCCAGCCATCCTCACAGGATCAGGCTGCCTGGCCCAGCCAGCCATGGAGCTTTTGCCAACGAGGCTGCCAAATGCACCAGAAGGTGTGAGACACCTCTTGCTGGGTATTACAAGAGCATCCCTCACCAGGACAGCTGGGGAACATTTTCTAAGGCATTAGCCTCACAGCAGTTGGCTTGGCTTAAAGTGGAGCAGCTTATAAGAATTTTAGAGGGGTTTCATGGTTCTGTGTTACAGTGTGGCCTCACCTTTCTCTTATATAATATCTGCTAAAAACTGCATGCAGTTCCCAAGTTATGGTTACTGCATTTGACAGAATTTGCAGGTCAGGAATGGGACTAATTGAAGGAGATGTGGTGCCCTCCTGGACATCAGAGCCATCCTGGCAAAAGTTTCCAAAACTGCTCAGGAAATTGGACTCCCAAACACAAAAATCTGCTGCTGGTATTTACAGAATGCAGGTATTTACAGAATTTACAGGATCTACCTGCTCTTTTCTGCCTTTACAAAATCTGTATTTTCTGTAAAGAGATATATCACACTGAGGCACACACCAGTGAGGCTGTCCCACCATTACCAACCTTTGCAGGGGGCATGAAATTGTCACACTTTATGAGCACAGGAAAACCCTATGGAAAAGGCACTTCAGGTAACCACCCAGATTCCACATTTCTCCCAGCAGGAGAGGAGGAGGTTGCAGCACCCAAATAAAAGATCTCTGCTACTTTTGCTTTTCCCACAGGTAGAGGAAATGGTGGGATGTTTCTCTGCAGCTTCCAAAATCCCCTGTCTTTCTAAGCCCCAGTTTTTCTCTCAGAAGGGCATGGCTGGATTTGCTCCTCAAAGGACAAAGCTGGTGAAGTGCACTGGCATCACTCCTTCCTTTCCTTGGCTGAGGAGGCTGCACCAGTGGGATGAGATATGTCAGCTTCTCTGTGCCAGGGTTTGGAATCCAGATTAAGAACCTGAATTAAGTGATCACCCAAGGTGGCAGCAGCAGATCTGCTTTATAATTATGAGATAGATTTAGCAAAGCACTACTTATTTTCCCTTTTTCTTTTTACTATTTGATTGATTTTTGCCTTATCCAGTGGAGGATAAAAATCTCCAATGCTGTCTCAAAACACCATTATATAAAAGTGTGCACTATTGATTTAATTCTGTTCTTTGTATTTCCTAATATACTCAGTGATCTTTTGCACCAGCTGAAAGTCAGTGTTCTATTTTTATGTTGTCCTTAACGTAGGCTGAATTTCACTGAGCTTTAAATTAGTCAAAAAAGCCTATGTTAATGTTTCATTGAAAAACTGATTCAACATTCCTGTGCATAAATCTCTTTTATTGTCACTGGTTATTTCAGTCTCAGCATGGTCCAGGACCAACCATTTGGCATTTCAAAAGGCAAGCTCTGTGCATGATTACAAATTTACTGACAGTCTCAGAAATAAGTCTTAAACCACCTTTACGTGGTAGAATGAAAACATTCCATAATTTAATTCTAACCAACATTTTCTGAGGTTTTGTTATTTTTTTCCCCCAAATAGACCTTATTAGCCTTTTAAATGACAACTCATTAAAACAAAAAAAAAAATTGAATTGTACTGCAGCCCTACATCTTGTTATGCTTATTTACACCAGCAAGGATGACTTCTAGGTTCTTTCCTTGCTCATCCCTGAGCTACACCCTGACCAGCCCTGGATTTACTGCAGCACAAGCCTTCAGTGACATTTCCTGCCCACACATCAACCTTGTTGTGGCCCAGTGTGACACAGTGTTTTATACAGAGTGAGTCCCTGTCATGCTACCTATGGCAAACAGCGCCCCCCGAACTGACAAACAAGTTTTCTGTTATGTTAGCTTAATGAAACTTCTTACAAATAGAGGAAGCACACACAGCAACAGCTCCCAGCCAGAACATCTGCTGTCTGCATGCCAAGGGCTCTGCCATGGACAGACAAGGGAAGAGCAGGGTCAGGCACAAGCAGAGTGCAGGTCAGGGTGCTGTGCCAATGACAGGGAATTGCTCTGCTTGGAAGCTGCTGAAGGCAGGTGTTCCCTGCCTGAAAAGGTGGGAAATCATGCCAGAAAGGGAAGGGAGGGGAAAGTGCCAGTGTGCCTTATCTTTAGAGAGGGGAGCCTATTTACAAACTGCTGCAGACTTTCATTTGGCACACAGAGACAGCCAAAGACTCCTGCAGCATCCAATCTCCATATAAGCTCCTCAACTCAGCATAGGCAGCAGTCATGAGAGCATGACAGGAGCTGTGGCTCCCCACCCAGCCACTCACAAACAGCTCCAAACCTACCCAAGAGCTGCAAGGCCAGTGCAGGGACAACCAGCTGCTTTCTGCTTTGCTGCCATCCCATCAGGTGTGCAGGATGGACACCAGAATCCCTGTTTGCATTGTGCTCCACCTCCCTCAACACACTCTGCAGGCCTCTGTGCAGAATCCTCCCCCTTGATACACACACACTGCTGTGCTCTCAGATTATCAAGTGTCCAGGGACTTTCCAGGTGATGAGACAACACTGTTTGTAGGCTCCCCACCTCACCTGTTGACCACCCCTGGTAATGAGGACAGAAAATTGTGTGAGAAATCAGAGTTCTCACTGCTGGCACCAGCCTGTTGCACAGCTCTGAGCTGCAGACTGATGACACAGTGCTGGCAGAGTCCTTTGAGATGTAAGCAGCTGCCCAAGAGATAAACACTGCTCACAAATGTTTAGAAATACCAGCTTTGCCTATGTTTCCAGTGTTGTAGTATTTCTGCTTGTGCCTAAAAGTACATAGCATAAAGAATTTATGAAGTAAGTGCTCACACAAGAAACTTTCCACATTCTCAGAAATTGGGATCTATGTGATTGAAATGGCCATTACAAATTCTATTTTTAACTTGATCTCCTTACATTTCCAAATTTCAGAGTGAGAAAACCCTGCTTTCTTTAAAAACCATGAGGAGCACTCTCAGTTCAGACTGTAGTTGTGAGATCCTTTTTGAGAGAGTTCTGCCCTTTGGAGTGAGGGTGATGAACTTACCAGGAGCCTCCTGCAGTACCCGAAGCGCCGGCTCCCATCCTCCCCAGTCAGCATGAAGGAGAAGGTCTCACTGGGAGAAAGTGGATTGAAGAGCTTGTATCAGAACTGCAGCATGGCTACAAGGTAGATCACTGAGGAAGGGACACTCAACAAGTGAGAGATGCTGCCCACTGGAAGGTTTTCACCATTAGGACATACTCTGTGGGGAAATTCTGTCAGCAGTATGGTTTGGGACAACCCAGCTGTCTTATCAGAAGAGATGGGTGCTGAGTGTCAGGGACTGCAGAAGAACCATGAGAATCAGATTTTGAGGGCAGTATTCCAGTGCTCCTTTACCTTTAGTTCAATCCTGTCTCTGGACTGAGCTTTGTTCTTAAAGGGAGAACCTTAGATATTCTCTGAGAGTAGAGAAATCATTTTCTAATCCAGAAATAACACACATTTCCAAAATCCAACTCATTTTATGTCTCTGTCTAGAATAAATACCATTTCTGACAGAGCAGTAAAATAAGTTTCAGGCTGTAATTACAGCACAGGTGAAGGGATGGGTCTGTGAGTTTCTACCTAGGCTGTGAAATATTCCTGACTGCTTTGCAAGTTTTAAACAGCACTATATAAAAAACTTCCTTTTGCTGAAATGCCAGGATTTGTATAACTACAGATGTCTCTGGGGAGACCATATGGTGACCTTTCAATATATGAAAGGGGTTTCTAAGAAAGATGGGAATGGACTTTTTAATAGGGTCTGTAGCAACAGGACAAGGGGTAATGGTTTTAAGCTAAAACTGGGTAGGTTCAGACTAGCTAAAAGGAAGAAATGTTTTACAGTGAGGGTGGTAAAACACCGGGACAGGTTGTCTAGAGAGGCTATGAATGCCCCGTTCCTGGAAGCATTTGTGGTCAAGCTGGACAGGGCTCTCATCAACCTGATTGATTTGGAGATGTTCCTGCTCATGGCAGAAAGGTTGGACAAGATGACCTTTAAAGGTCCCTTCCAACCCAGTCATTCCATGATCCCATCCCTTCTGCCTATCCTGTTACTCTATACCTTTGGATCAACCAGTTCTCATATATCAATGCAGGGAAAATATTCCACATTTTTTTGTGGTCACTTTGAATGAAAAAGAAAATGCAAGCCTTGCTCTCCTTTTCCTTGCCCATCTCCTGCAGTCATTCATCTCCAATGGAAGGAAGACAGGGCTCCTCTGCTGGGACAGAGCACCAAGAAAGTTCTCAGACAGCAATATTTTGAGCTAAATGAAGGGGTAACGTGCAATGTTAGACAAGCACTCTGAGGTAAATGACTAGAGCAGGAGGCGTGCTGGGCCCCATCCTTTTTATGATTTATTTTAAATACTTTCATTTATTCTTTTGAGTTTAGCACTCAGAGGAAGCTTCAAGCCTCTTCCCCTCAGCCACACAGGCCTGTGAGGCAGGCAGAATAGGGAAGAAAAAGAGCACAGAACTTCAAAAAGAAAGAAAAATTAAATACAGCTGCTTGATCACAGAGTGGCCAAGACTCAAACTGCTGCTTCCTTAATTGGGCATTGACGAGGCTGAGGCTGTTCCAGTGCACTCCAGCATCATTCCAGCATCACTCCATCATGCAGGGGAGCTCTGGAGCACTCACCTGTTGTATTCAGAGACAGGGAGCCAGTCCTTGGCATCAGGGAAGCAGAACTGCGGGATAGCCTTGAGGCGTTCCTCCGCTTCCCGCATCTGCTTGGTTGGTCTCTCCAGCTGCCGGGAGGAAAGCGAGGTTCAGTCACTCCCTGGGGTGCCCCTTCCCAGCTCTGCTCGGGGGCAGGGTCACTGAGCAGCTCTGAGAGCCAGGGACCATCAGACTGTCCTGTATTTGTGCCTGGCAGAATGAGGCATGACTCCAGGACAGGCTTATAGGTGCTTGTACTAAAGAAATAATCACTGCTGGGGTTTTACATTTTTTGAATTGTCTGAAACTCCCTTGTTGTACAATGGCCACTTAAAACACAGCCCTATCTCAAATACCTTTCTGCTGCAAGAGCTCAAGAGAGATGCCAGAGATCAGCAAAAGTCTTTCCATTGACTTCAGCGAGTTTTGGAACAAATCCTAATATAGCCAAAATGAGTTAAAAGTGAAATATTTAGAAACTAAATTAAACAAAGTCTTTAAAGCATCCACCATCAAGCCAAATTCTCCAACTCTGGAAAAGATAAATTTGAAAACGGGGAAAGTTTTCTGTTACCTTCTCTACGCCCTTTGCTTTGTAACAGATTGCTCGGAAAAATTCTGAAAGCTCCATTTAAAAACTGGATTTCTATTCATTTTTCTATTTATTCAGCTTACTGATCTTAGAATGAGCTGCACATAGGAATTTTTCTTTTACCTTGGGAAACTGGTATGTCACTTCTGGGAGGTAAGTGTTTTTAGAGGGCTTCTTTTTCAGAGACACTACCACAAAATACTCAAATAACTCCCGCTCCTGCCACTCAATCAGCTCCAGTTCCAGGGTTCGATAACTTGGAGCCCTCTTCAGCATTGACTGGATGTGCACAAGGCGCTGGGTATGAGCTGGCATTTAAAAAGAGAAAAGGGAATAACAAAAGAGACAGATCATTACCTGAGACTGGAAGGTGTTTGTGTAAACCACAGCCATTCACAAAAGACTTTCAGTCCACCAGAGTATTATTCCAAGTATGCTCTAATTTCAAAAGGCAACCTTCTAGTTAGCAAGCCTTCTCTAGTCTCCCTCACTAATTGCACCCATAAATCAAAACTCTCTCCAAGTACAACACTCAGTCACTGAAATAATTTTCAGTTCATACCTGCTACCTTGCCAAAGGTCTGGCTTTTCTTCACACATAAGACTGGCTTATAAGCCCTTATGTGCTTGTGCAAATGCACTGGGGCCTCCAGTGTGACACATCTGTGGCCTGGCTTACCCTGGTGAAAGACAGTTCTGAGCCCTGTCCCTACACAGCACAGCTTTTTGCTACAAACCCCATAAGGCAAGCCATGGAATAATCTCCAGGGAAAGGGAGGAAAGGAAAGATGTTCCAATTGCCTCCTGAGGGTTGCTTTGTTAGTGCTATTTCAATTGGAGGATGATCTTAGATTCATGGTCACTCATGAAGGCAAAGATGTGCCTTGATCCAGTGACTTGTTGCTTGATACCTCTGGAGGACTGGCCATTAACATCACTACCAGTGCTGGTACACAAAAAAACCAAAACCAGCTCAGTAAAAGCAGCTCCCTGCATGCTCTTCCCCAGCTCTTCACACCAGGATCCCTGGGCAATGGCAAAGGAACTGTTAGCAGCACACCTCAAACCCTCCAGGCTCTACTCACTGCCCACAGCTTCCAAAGGCTGACTGGCCCTTGGGATGGGGAAATAAGGTGTCATCAGCACTAAGGGTTCAACAGAATAATTAAAAATTATTTTGCGCTCAATGTGAGTGTACAACTAAGGAAGCTAAGCCCCCAGACACAGCCTGCCTGCTCCTGCCTTGAGGCAGCCCCACCTGCAGGCCACTGCTTCACCTTTGCTAGAGGTGAAACCAAAGAGCCCACCCCACCCAGAGAGCTCTGTCATGCTGCACATGACAAGGGGGTCTCTAGCCAAGGATGCCTTGAGAGCACCAGTGGAGACACAAAGTCACTCAGGAGCAGTTGGTTAGAGAGACATCAGAATGGAGATCCTGTTCCACAACAATGGGGGAAAAGCCTCACAGTTTCCAGTGAGATCAGAATATCCTCCCAGTAAAAAGAGAGGGGCCAGGCCCTATCTTTCATTGCCTATGAGAACAAGCAACCCCTTTATTTTCTGACACAAAGAGGAACAGAACTGTGGTTTTGGGTTGGTACAGGTAGACAAAGGAGAAAGGAGTCATTTTCCACACATCACTGTACAATGTTGCATACAGGCTGTTTTGGGTGGTCTTACCACCACCACAAATCTGTTTCCCTGAGACAACTTTTTTTCCCAGAAAGTTTTGCTGCATGTACAGTAAGCAGGTGTCACCTGCAGTAGATAGATATGGATGGTTGCCCCATATCTCATAACAGCTCCACTCCCTTGTCTTTTCTACCCTTCACCTACTAACCACGTGATGGGTTTTTAGTAATGAAATCTGTTGCTGCTGTCTTCAACTCTTTTATAGGCTCTTTCTGTAACAGGACTTTGGAAAAGGAGAGACTAATTTACTGGTCTGGCTCAGGCAGAGTTTGTGCAGGTGCTGATAAAGGAATTTCTACTATTTGGAGACTGCAGACTTATAAAACAGTCTAAGAGCCATAATGCTGGACCAGATGCAGATCCTTGCTTCCAACAGCAGCGAGCAGTAAACACTGAAAGCAGCATATGAATGAGAGGGGCATCTTTATCCAATCTCATCCCTCTAAGCCTGCACCCAGTAGTCAGTCTGGAATAGGTCAGCATCTCTGAAGTGACTGACAAAGCCTGTCAAGGCCCTCTGTCAAAGGTCCTGTTCTTCATTAAATTACACAGTTGCCAAATCCTTGTTAGATCTTCACAGCTTATTTTGCCCCTGCTTTCCATGTTCATGTCTCTGTGCTGGAAGTTTGGGAGCCTGCAGCTAATGAAGTTAGGAAAATATAGAGAATATAGGCCATGGACAGGAACAATGTGCAGTAGCAGGAGAGCATACATTGATAAGGTCTGTGACAGGGTCTAACTAGAGGTCACTGAAGGCTGATCCCTTACCTTTAAACCTGTCATCTGAGTCACTCTCACTCTCGCTGTTCTCATCTGCAGAGGACACAGAGGCATCAGTTAATGCTAGACCAGAGCAAACAAACTCAGCTCACTGTGCTGCAACTGGGAAAAATCCTATCTCACATCTCTGAGCCTTGTGATACACATGTGTACTTCTCCTCAGCCCTAAAATATCTTGAAATAAACAGTTTGAATTACTCCTTAGATTGTGTTTTCTTTGGATTCAGTTTCAATATTTCTTGAGAGTAAGAACTTCATTTTGATGAAAGGACAAAATGAAGAGCTATGCTGAGCTGCAAAAGTATCATTTGGAAAATGGGTCTTAACCCTTTCACTTGTTTTCAGGTTTTAATTTTTCAATTTTTTTTTTTTAAGTTATGCTGCACTTGAGAAGTCAAAGTAAGCCTTAGGAGCTTTGTCTGCCTGGGGAACATTCCAAATCACCAGAACTCAACAAACTGAGTTAGAGTTAACAGGCAAAAGTAACCTTATGACAAGATGTGTTACTGAGAGGTTCTTGTATTAAAGCCCTATTACAGGGCCTGAATTTCAGTTTTGGCCCCTGTTTTTCCAGAAGCAGTCTGAAGCACAGGGTGAGTTACACCCTGTGAGTGCCAGGAAAATGCATGCAAGAACTCCAGAGTCAAAACTGTGGATTTTGGACAAAACTTATAGTACATGTGGACTAAAGAAGAAGCTGGGTAAGTCTAGCTGGCCATGGGATTAATAGGATACACAATACAAAGAATCTAATTTTTTTTAGCTCATCCCCATTTTCTCCTCTTGCAGAGAGAAAATTATCATTGTTCACAGAAAAAAAGTTGTAAACTAAGTGGAGTCCAGGGTAGGTGTGGAGGAAAGAAGGGAATTGATTAATCCTGTAACATGCAAATGGATTCATTGAACATGACACTTGCACCATACCTCGTAGGGATGCTGTCTCAATATTGGACATAGAAAGTTTCTTCAGTCGTTTTTTCCCTCTTTTTGCACTGTAGATGGAATTGATTCTTTGGACAAGCTGCAAAATAAGAGAATTAGGAATCACTAAGACTAAACATTTTTCTGCCAGAAGACTTTTACTTAATGTATTCAAACAAAACATGGGTGATAGACTGACTAATGCAGATAATAACTGTCTGCCCCAAAAATATCTGAGATGATGGGAAATGAGATGACTTGTGTTTATTGTCTTCAGCAAGAGGCTGGGATTACTAAGAATTCAACATTAAACAGAATATTATATCTTCAGGAGAGTCACAAATATGTAGCAATTAATCTTCATGATGTTTTATAAGTCAGGAATATTATATTTCATTCCATAGCAGATTTCTTCATAGAACTATAATAGTTTGCAAAAGCTGTTTCACCTCAGCTTCCAGGAGAAATAAACTGAGTGAAAGGATGCAATTTTCTATAGACACAGCAGAAGGGCAGTAGCAGAGCACAGACTGAAAGAAAACCTTTTTAGGTTTTCCCTCTAATAACTAACACTAGCTCAATTTAAAAAATTATGTTCTCCAGGAATATGTGATCCTGAAAGGTAAAATAATAAGGAAATTGAAATTATCACAAGATTTACAACAAAATTGTGAACGTTCATATGCTGAAATCACAATTTCACAAAAAAAAATGGTACAAAATTACCAGCCAAATTTTCCAGGTTTTACTCAAAATCAGGTGGCAAGTTACTCTGTAAGTAACCCTATGATTTCCTCCAGAGATGTGTGCCCATTTGTGAAGTATAACAATATATTCCAAGACAGTAAAAATACAGTAAATATTAAGGATGTAGGATTAATTTCCTCCTTAAACAGAATTTCCAACGAATTCACAGAAACATAAAAAATCTCCCTCTACTCCCTCACAGTATTTATAGCCATGTACTTTAAAATATGCTTTCTAATAAGAACAGGAAAGAGCTGAATACACAGTAAAAATCGGCTTTGTTCACAAGCCAAAATGAAGCTTATTGGCAGTTCTCCCCCTCTGTTGCTATTGTATTGTTGGGGTTTTGGTTGTTGTCTTGTGGCTTGGGGTTTTTTTTTCACATTCCCCTTTGAATTGAAAAACTTGAAAAATGAAAAATTAAGTTTTACTTCAAACCCATCAAGACAGCTTGGTTAGCAGGAGGGGGTCAGTTGTGAGTAAATGAAGGGAAACCTATTAGGCCAATTAGTTATTTTCCTGGAAACAAATGACAGGGAAATAAACCACTTCAGATGTTATAAATAATAATTGCTTGGCCATCACCCATTCAAAAATCTTAAAGTTATATACACAGCAATGCTCTGGTCCACAGAGCTTAAAGAAGAGTATGGAAAACAGAACTGCCTTAAAATCGATTCTGTGCGAAGATGGCCGTCAGATGTTTGCTCCTCTTGGAGAACTTAAAAGTTATCACTTCTGGGGAAGGGACTTTGATCTAAATGTTCCTTTAGGGTACAAGAAGGGCTTTCAGTGATGGCTAAAGGCCGGCTCAAGGATTTCACAAGAGAGGTGAGCTCTCCGCAGCACAAGCCTGCCGGCACGGCAGTACCTTTGGGATCCTCCTGGCGCGCCGCGTGGACAGCAGCTCGCTGGCGGTGCTCAGGCTGTCCTCGTTGAGGCCGGAGGGGGACGAGGGGATGCCCAGCTGAGCCAGCAGCAGCATGTCATCGTGGCTGTGCCGCTTGGGCAGCCGCGGCAGGCGGTGGCTCTTCCTCTCTGCCCAGTTCCCCACGCGCAGGGAGTGGCTGCCGGCCTTGGAGGGCAGCTGCGGGGACAAGAACAGCTTGAGCCCTTCCCCTCGGGGCGACACCTGGGGCAGGGGCAGCTCTTGGGACACGGTGGTGGCTGCACGGGGATGCCACCACTCCGCAGGATGTGTGTCAGGAGAGCGTCTGAGGGCACAGGGAAGCCTTGAAGACTTTAAAGTTCAAAGAACTCAACACTATTTCTGACCTGCTACATTTCCATGCACCCGCATCCCGTCAATTCTGTGAGCCCTAAAATCTGACTTGCAGGCTTTGCTGACAGCACAGCACTGACCCAACAGGCCTGGTCCATTCCTCTGACTTGCAGGAGTGAAAATAAAGAGTAATTACACAATTCAGTGTAGTATTAATTCAGTGCAAAAGTAACAACTAAAATAGCAAATTCATGCTATTTTATCCAAGAAAAAATAAAGTAGAAAAATCAAGCTTGTTCTACTTTCATGGTGTTAAGAAGTTTTAAGACCTGATAATGTGCAGAGGTACAGCTACAACTCTCCCTGCATTTTCAAAGTGTTCCCTTTAAAACACAAAACTGTTACCACTACAGGGCAAAGGGAAAATCTCACTGAAGGATTAAGCACCAGGTAACATGCCTTTAAAATACTGGGGGTCCTTTGGAGGAGTCCTAGGAGCAGCTCTGTCCAGCCCCAGGCCTCTGCCTTCCCCTCTCAAACACAAACACTGTAAAGAAGCTTCACCAGCATGTCCAGGAAAAAGTATTATGTCAAGCATCTGTCATTCAGCATTTAGTAATATTCTGTCAGATCTGTTACAAGCTATAAACCTGCAGAAATAACTGCATTTATTGGCTGACTGATTGCAGTGCCATCCTACCTGGGATTAAGCACAGGTGTATCTGTGGAGAAGGGTTGCATCACAAATACAATGTCATCATAAAACATTCCTTTCATACCTGATGACTTCAAAAACTGAAAATAATCAACATGAAAAGGAAAGACACTGGATTCAAAATGACCACACCACCAGTGTTTCTGAGGTCTCAGCGTAACACAGGTTAGCACACCAGGAAAACTGGTGGCACTCTATACTTTATTGAAAGGAATTCTTTTTGGAGATGATTCTTGGAAGCTTGCTGACCTTCTGATCTCTTCCATCTTGTTTATCATCATCCATGACGGAAAAGTCATGTTGCTAACCCAGCTGCGTTGCTATGATGGAAAAACTGGGTGATGAACCATTGCCAAAGCTACCATTCTTCAGGAAATTCAGTTTTCTATTTCTGGTCATTGGAGAAGTACTCAGGCCCAAAGCTGATTGCTCTTAGTGTGTCTTCATTTTAAAAATCAGCACAATGACAGTGCAATTATGGCAGGACTGACTGACTGCTGAGCACTCTCAGCAGCATTTCAAAAAGAAGCTACCAGAATAAAGACAGCCCTGTTGCAAAGGGTACCAGAGAGTTCTTATTTACTGAACAACTTTACAGAAACCACTTAAGTCTGTAAATTCCTTGGGAACCCTCTGTTAAACAGAGAACACTGGCCAGTATCTTCCTATGGGTAGGGATGGTTCCCAGCCTAATGACACACCCTCAGGGATCCTCTGGATGCTACAGAGCTCCTGTTAACACACACAGAGCCAGAAACAGTTGATATGCACTGTATCCCACTATGAGAGACATTTCCCCATTATCCTCATGACTGCAGCACCTGTTTCTCCTTACTCTGCCTGATTACTACTTTCCACTTGTTCCTTTTCCAGCAGCTTTGCTGAAGCCACTCCTGCTTTACAAAGGATGTGCTAGGAGAACACTAAGAATCCTGGTGATGCTTTTGTCTCTTGGATTGTGATTTTGCACGCACAGAAGCAAGTGAAAGAAAATACATTCAGTTTTCTTTCTAGGTCACTTTACAAGACAAAAAAATATATATTGTTGTGACCTTTTGTTCAACTGAAAATTTTCTGTTAATTCAGTGCACAGTGAAGTTCCTTTAAAGGGTGCTTTGAATCTCAAAATCAAGTATGTGATGAGATTTATATTTTTTCTTTATGAACATAGTGATCCCATAAACAGCAAAGCAACCTGGTATTTCATGGTGTTCACAAAAAAACAGGCTTGCTTTGGAAAATTCACCACAAATGGGAAAGTCTGCACAGTTCCTCATCTTTCTTTTTAGGCTATAAACACCATTCACAGAGCCTTGTTAACTGCAGACACTCAGGTTTTTCTGACTATTTTATTATTCATGTGTTTATTCAGGGCTTTTACCTGGCATTCTCTGTTTTACAATAAACATGCCGCACTATGAACTTCCCATGAGCAGAGTCACACAGGCGCTTGTGTAGCAGCACAAGGACAAAACCAGAAGCTGACTTTCTCCCCTCCTGTCCCTGCCTGGCAGCACAGGCAGTTCCCTAAGAGGCGCAGCCACACGAAGAGTTAATTTCGGTGCAGCTCCAACTCAAACCCAAGCAGGGGAAGGATTCTGCTCGGGACTGCGAGGGCAGGGGCAGCGCTGAGGGGCGCGGAGCCGCAGCTGCCGGGAGCGGCGGCGGCACGGCCCGGGGGCTGAGGCCGCAAGCGGAGCGAGCAGCGCCCGCACTCCGCTCTGCCTCCCGAGCCGTGCCGGCTCCTCAGCCAGCTTCCAACGCGCTCCGAGCGCTGCAGCCCGCTGCCTTTACCTGCGGAGGTGCTGTGTATTTCCTGTTCTGCGGCGTCCACATCCTGTGCAGGGAATCTAGGGAATTCTCCGACAGCTGATGGGATTTTCGCCCCGCGTGACGGCCTTTCAGCTCCACATCCTCGTACGGGTTTTCCTTGGGTGACTCGCCTGCACGGTTGGGGTTGGGGGGGGGGGGGGGGGGGGGGGGT